>BROG01001262.1:22500-84351 GCA_030159075.1 Atrina japonica | reverse complement strand
AACTGTCAAAGTCAATACGTTTGGGACTTTGCCCTAGTGCTTTATCACTGTCAAAGTCAATACCTTTGGTACTTAGCCTGAATGCTTTATCACGATCTTTCAAAGTCAATACATTTGATACTTTCCCCTAGTGCTATGATATACGAAAGTATATGTCTCTGTGGTTTAACAGCGATGATGTTCTGGTATGCTGTATTTGTTCTGCTGCATGTGAACAAAAAAGGCCATTCGACAGATGGTGGCTCAGCATCTGGCTCCAGCAGGAAAAAAATAAAGAATTTGCCCAAGAACAAATTATTTCTTGCAGTAGTTGGCACAGCAGTAAATTTGATCCTTGTTGCTTGCAGACAGTACATTGAGAGTGACTTCCTCTAACTGATGGTGTAGGTAATGTAATGCTGGGTGGTGATTTGGTGATAGATGCCTCATACTCAGTATCATGAGGATCAGTCCCTGTTTTATCTATGGATGACTTTTGAGGTTTTAAACTCTGTGTTGTGATTGGCGTTTTCATTTCACGATAGCAACGAATTCTACATTTATTACAAAGCATCATTTCTTGTGTGGCACTGGATCAACAATTTGTGTTGGAGAAACTTTTGAAGTGCTTTGCTATTTGTTCCATCAAGTTTTCGTCTGTCTTTTAATTTTGGTCTGCCTGAATACAGTATGCAGCTATAGTATTTTACCAATGACATTCTGTAAAAAAGGCTTTATAAATTCGATTACTCAACACAACTGTACTGTAATGGATTGTTTAAATTATCTTAAATATGACACGGGTTTTTGGTGGCTTACAGGGGCATTAACTGCGTTTACCAAAAAATTATTTCGACGTTTTCTTACTTTTACTTGGTGTGCAATAATGAGGTATACTCAGGCAAAAATATCTTATATACCTACATATTTTGTGAGAATAAGGTCTTGTCCAGGGCGGTATGCATATACAAATTGTAAGATTGAGTTAATCAAAACCAAGTCAGTAACTATCGATCTTGCTTGTCAAGCAATTTTCACAAATATATAGAAATTTAGGAATTTTTATGCTTGTGTATATCTCTTTTTTGTTATTGTATATAATTTTCGTAGTACTTTTTTCACTTGCATGTTGTTTTATATATTATTATTCATGTCAGTAAAAACTCTTGAGACCTTACTTTTCTATGACAAGCCGAACTTAATTATAGCTGATCTTAACTTAAATCTTGTGAAATTATTTTGTCTATTGCAGCAAGGGACGCATCACTCCTACATTATAATTATGCCATTTTTTCCTCTCAAACATATTACAAACCATTCAGTAAAAATATTAAAACATTTTTCTCTATTAAATGTCGCTTTTTTATACTGTTCATCAATTATAAAGAAAAGGTGATACAAATATGAAAAAAATGGACCCAGCGAGGATTCGAAACTACGTCCTCAGGGTTGTTGGAAAGACAACCCTTTTCCTTGCACCTATACTATCACGGCTACAGACAACCCTTTTCCTGGCACCTATACTATCACGGCTACAGACAACCCTTTTCCTGGCACCTATACTATCACGGCTACGTCACTCTTACATATCTAGTGTAGAATATTTCATATAGTATCTACTGTTCTATACTTTCGGTAAACATGACTTATTTTAAGACTTATTTACATATGTCTAAATCAGTCAATCCTTTTCAATTTCAAATTTTATATAATTTTTAACCTCACATGTAATACCTTATAAGATATGGCGTTTTACTTCACCTGATCAGTGTACACTAGCCGACTAGATAGTACAACAATCTATCCACCTGTCGTCAGCAGATCTCGCAAAAGAATTTATCCATACTCAGAGTCAAATTGAATCGATAAGGTCACCGATGATAAAGAAATAATAACGACAATTCATTGAAATAGAGTTAATTACGATTATTAGTTAATATTTCCAGATACAGTAGATGTTATGGGTAAACAATAGTAGAAATCCAGGGTGTAACTAAAATACGTAGGGTACTACACAGATGGGTAAAATGTTAATAAAATATGGATTTCTAAATTATCTAAGATTATAAAACTGACAAATGAATCTATGACATTTCATCTGATGGAAAACTCGTACCCTGCACAGGCTTGTACCAAAATAATATTTTCCATTATTAATTCATTATCATGATAGTTTATATGTTCAAAGGAAATGTTGGTACATGATTGTGTTGTTCATGAAAAAAAAAACTTAAAAGTTTGAAAATTGCTTAAAAGTCATCAATTTTATTATTCAGCTTGTTTCCATGGCAAAAATGTGACGTCATAGAACGTCATATTCATGAAAATGAAACATTTTTGAAAATGTTCAAATTAACTAATTATTTGCACTAAAACAAAACTAGGTTAATTTTTGTTTATGGGTCAACTGTGAGGCGCCTATTTGCCCCTATTCTTTAAACATGCTAATAATTCATTATGAACATGTAGTTTACTCTTTCGATAGCACCATTTATATTATACATTATTCAAAAGCTAATATTGTTATTTTTTTACAGTAGATACTTTTAGACGGATTTGGATATACACTTAGATTTATTATTTGGCATTTCATTATACCGCTTTCCCTTTTGAAAAAATATTTAAAATTGGAGCTCAGCTGACGAAGTTTAATTGACAGAAACATCTTGAGCATTATAACTTTAGAATTACGTTTATATTATGTGAATGATAAAGCTATTGTGTAAAAACCTGTTACCATTAACAGACAACAAGGCGCTTTACTGAAATACAAAAGATCTGGTGGGTTGCATCTGTTGGAAATTGATAGTTGTAACGAGTTAACAGATGACAAACGATATGTAGAGGAGTAACACTGGTTAAACTGTATAGCGTTTAATCATAAAATCATTTTATTTTTATTTTTATTTTATTTTTATATAATGAGTCAGGTATTTCGATACCAGCTGATAACATAAAAAAATTCTCAGGTACCAAGGTATAAATCACTAGGATGTCCAAGACATAGGTACAAATTTGGTAAAAAAGGACAAACACTGACCTCCTGAAATCAAGAGGTGGGGTCAGGTAAAATGAAAGACTTGAGGTATGAATCCTCGTCATAATTTGTACAGACATCACAACAACAAACTTTCACTTAGTGAAACAGAGTAGTTGTATTATAGTAGACTGATATACTGAACGAAACGTTGACATCTAACGCGGTTTACGATATTCCTGTGTCAATAATTTGTCAGTGAGTAAATTTATTTTGTTCTGATAACGCCATTTAAATTCCAAATCCTTCAAAGTTAAGATAGACACATTTTATAGTGGGTATTTTTAGACGGATTTGGCTAGGAATTGGCCGTGTATCATATGGATTTATAATCAATATTTGTCTTCCAGACAGCGATTCATTTTGAGTATAGAACATATAAACCCTTAAAATACCAAAGAAAAAACAAATATTGAAGAAGACATTAACCATAATATTATTTTATCTTGTTTTAAATTTGGCAAATAGTTTTGATTTATCATTCCCTGAAAATGTCATATCATGATCAAAATATCGATTGTCTTTTCCACCCCTGCTCGGTTCATCTTTAAAATAAATTTTCAAAACATATCCTATACAGGGAAATAACTAGGGATTTTGATATTCGCTATATTCAAGTAGTTGATAAATCTGTTAAAAATACTACATACATACTATATACGCTAAAATTAAACATGTTACGGCCTTTCATTTTGTGCTGGTCTCGAATCGTGAATTAAAATATCCGCTCTTGTCAGGAAAGACAAAGGCCTGGCAATCAATACCATTCGAAATGCAGTCAATGTTATCCAATAGCTAAGCTTTGTATATTATTTGAAGCCTTTAATAAATAGTTAAAAATGAAACATAAACTAACTCCCATCATTATATATAAATTTGACTGTTCAGAAAGTCACTTTTTGACAAAAGAGTAAAACTTGGTAACAATTTGTCTACTATAACATTACCGAAGAAGTGTAGTGGACCCATTCATTTAACTAGAGACTAAATGGGCCGTAACGGTCTCCTGAGTGAAACACAAAGATGTACACAGGCATTAACTGTGTTCAAAATGGTAACATATGCATTTACACAATTCAATCTCTGTCACTGTATATCAATAATCATGACTACAGCAGTATTTTATAGCATTTATTTATCCAGTATATCATTATAACAATGTATTACGTGGGAATCAAAATCCTTCTAAATGCAGTCAATGTAATCAAGTCAAAGCCACTATATAAAAATCTCAGAAACCAAAGTATAAATCACTAAAATTTCCCGGATATAGGTACCAATCTGGTAAAAAATGGACAAACACCAACCTCTAGAAATCAAGAGGTTGGATCAGGTGCCATGGAGGAGTAAGCATACTCTGTCGACAGGTCACCCCTGCTGTGAGTCTAAAGTCAAATTAAAATAAAATACGTGAGGAACGAATCATCGTCGTAATTGGTAGACATCTCAACAACCTAAGCTTTGATTATCATTTGAAGTCTTAAATAAATGGTGAAAAAAGGAATATTCATGGAGATTTCACATAATATCCCATCATAATGATTTGACATTTAAGAAAGCCAACTTTTTGATAAAAGAGTAAGTAATAATTTGTCTATCATAACATTACCGAGGGAGTCTTGTAGACCAACCGACATAACTAGAGGCCCAGTGGACCTGAATGAAATATTACCCAGATTAGTCCCTTTTTAACCCCTATCAGTACTAGCCCCGCCTAGTTTTTAAACATAAGATGACGTTCCGCGGTTATAGGTCCTGCCAAGTTTGATTAGAATAATACCATGATGATCGATTGTTTACGTAACAGAAAAAATGTCCAGAAGTTGAAGAAAATCTGTGACCTTTTTGTCGTCAGGATTCTAAGATAATTCTCAACAGCTTCTTTATATACAACAAGTCAATTCGTTTTTCGTTAATAAGCAATTTGTTTGAAAATGACCTGATGTCATTTGTTGTGCCCCTAGTGGCGCGTTGATGAAATCGTCACTTGCAGAGTTTTATGGTCGATACGGAGATCTTGTTTAAAAATATGAAGTCCAACTCTCGGAAAGGTTAGATATTATTCTTGAACATGGCAGAGGAGGGTGATTCCTTTTGGACACATGGTCATATCCCGTTTGGGATTCGCAATTGTTCTTCACGTTAAAACGATTTGTAAATATCCAATTTGTCGTATTCTATAATTGACTATTGATTTGTCTATATGCATGTTTGAAATGTTACAATATTTAAGCAAATATGAATTGATTGGTTGACTGCATTGACATCGTTACCAAGCGTTCTTTAATGCATAACAACCGATCGATTCTGCTAGATAAAAATCTTAAACTGCATGATTGACAATTACGATCATTGGTTATCAGTACTACAAGCTGTTGAACTGTTGAACCACACAACAGAGTGGATCAAATTGTAGATTGCACTTCTTCTTTACGATTTAATCACTGAAGACGCACTAGCATGGTTCTTAAAGATATATGTAGAAGTACGGACGGAAATGAATGAAAGTTCTCCATTAAACAATTAAAAAGAGTAATATTGAATTTGACAAAAACTATGGTAGCATAAAACAATTTAAATGTACATGTACCTAGATCCTACAGAAGTGCACAGATATTATGACTTCTTAAATAAAGTCAAATCTATAATCAGTTGTAAAAATCAGGTGCCTGTAAAATGTGTTCTCTTCTTACCTTGCCTTCAGTAAATAGACATAAAATCGAAAATATACCAGCGCTTATCAGCTGTGATTGTTTACTTTTAGAAAACAATGATAAATAGTTAACCAGATCGGACAGTATTTTCCAAAAGCGTTTTCACGTCTTCTTAATTTGGCATAGCGACAAAATGTTGACACTGCTTTTCCGTCGTGGTGATCAAATGACTTTTTCGCAGCTGAAAACAGAAAATAAAACCGGAATTTGTCATGGTCATGGATAACAATGTATGATATGGATCTAACCAAGAAATACAAAATTACGAATTGGTAATATATATTTATTTCATTAAAAAGATCATGGAACCTTTAGCAGAGTTTCATAATAACAATCATGAATCAGTTTTCAGAAGTTGTCGGATCGATTAAGTCTCTAATTACTAACAAGGTTGAGACAGCCTTTAATCGTAAACCAAACTCGTATTCATCCAAACCGCATTAGATATTTACTCATATTGTTCCTTTGTGTAAGTTTGACAGTTTTTACGATATTTTTTATGAGGTAGAGGAAAACGAGATTAATAAAAAAGATTATTTCCAGAGGCACACAAGTCCCGGGCGACATGTTCTTGTATTTATTTGGTAGTTTATGTTTCTACAACCAGCACAGGAAAGTTACAACAAAATAAACAAGAAAAAATTCTAAATCAAGGATCATACAATATTTCGAATAGTTTATGAAACGGTTGTAATTGTTGTTGGTGAATAGTCGATAATCATAAAACTTCTGACCTTTTACGAAGTAACAAGAAGTATCTATGCTTTTGTGTCTATTCGGGTAACAGCACCAGATTTAGGTAGTGTTGTAGGTTATAACTCAAAATAAATATAAGTGATTTCAATCCTTTCAGTTGTAAAACCCGTGACCAAGAACTTTATTTTTCTAATATTGTATTTCTCTTCAAAGTAAAATTGATCAAGTACCAATCAATAATCAAAACTCAAGTCCATTATAACACGACGAATTAGATGTGCAAATGATCTCAACATGAAGAACAATTGCGAATCCCAGACGAGGTAGGACCAGGTGTCCGGAAGGAGTCAGTGTCTTCTGCTGGCATGCCACACCCGTCGCAAACGTTCCATGGAAACCTGTCTAGTTCGATGAACGGGTCAAATGCAGTGAAAAGGTCAAGTTTGGTGATGAGGTCAAGTTCGGTGAATAGCATGACTGATGAAACGGAGTCACTGTCGTCTGATCCAGAATATTATCTAATATATCTGAAAGGGGGACTTCATAGTGTTTAACAAGATCCCTGTATCGACAATAAAACTTCTTAAAGGACGGCTCCAATCATTCAACAACGTAACGGGACTAACCTTGTGTAAGTAGTTTATTGGCTAGTCGTTGAGCTCTCAGAATAAATCACCCATAAAAAGAGCTTGCCCTGGCATAACGTATAAGTTGTGATATGAAAACGCCATAGGCAGGAGAAGATGGAATATTACTACTTAGAAACAGGAAGTTTGTGATATGGAAATTGAAATCGTCTCGTTTGTTATAGAGGGTGTGTGAAGTTGAAAGTCTTTTTCTAATCGACAGGAGTAAATCTAGGTAAGAAGCAGATGTGTTGCTCTCTGTCGTCTCATTGATCTCTAGCTCAACAGGATACATCTGGCTGACGTAATTCTGAACTATTTATGGACAGAACATCGTCGATATACCTGTAAGTAAAATTGAACCGAGATGCTATCTGGTTGTTTCCTTTGGAGAGCAGAGACTGTATAAATTCCGCTTCATATGAATACAAAAATAGTAAAGCGACTCATTCCGACAAGGTGGCAATGCAAATATGACAGCTAAGAGAATTATGACCTGACACTAGATCAGTTTAAAACTGCTATTGCGAGAAGCTCACCCAGTTATGCACGCGAAAAAATAACGTCATCTGAATATAACGACTAAATGTTATTTCATGAACCGGGCGATGAAAGTATGATAAAACCTAGATAAATAGTATCTATCATATCCAATCAGTGTATCGTCCCGTAATGAAGCGCACCTGATGATAAAACGAAACCGATGGTTCTAAACAAAATGACTCATTTTGAAACCTTTTAGTGACAGAAATACAATTTGTTTTAAGAATTAAGTTTCCAAAAGACGGGGATAGCATGTCGAGTGGAGACAGTAGAAAGTAAAATTGAAGAAGTACCAATCAATAATAAAAACTCAAGTCCATTATAACACGACGAATTAGATGTGCATATGATCTCAACAAGAAGAACAATTACGAATCCCAAACGGAATAATACCAGGTGTCCGGAAGGAGTCAGCGTCCTCTTCTGACATGCCACACCCATTGCAATGTTCCATGGAAACATTTCTAGTTCGATGAAGGGGTCAAATTCGGTAAAACGGTCAAGTTTGGTGATGAGGTCAAGTTCGGTGAGGAATGTACGATAAATGTATATATCATTGTTACGAGATGAAGTTCAAAAAGAGTAATATTTTGTCCTCTCTTTCCTTCTTGTGTGTTCATTTCATAGTTTTTTTTAGAACCAAACTACTCGCCAGTAAGGTACTTACACAGGTTTACGGTTTAAAGCAGTATTATGGTAGATATGTGGATCATATTAAACGATATGAAGTACCTCTCTCAGGAATACTGGACAGTATTTTGTATTCTCTCTAAATTTGTATATTATGTTGATTCAATTGTTATTGTTGTAAACATATACTTGTAGTGATATTTGTGCATTTGATGTAGCTTCTCACGATACAATGACAAATCAGAATAAACACATGGTGACACATCAGATGAACAAAATTCAGTTTTCAAGTGACTTTAACCAAAGGTGTTAATCACTGTCAATGATTGATTTGCATAACAAATCTACCACAGACATTATTGATGAACAGTTGAGATAATAGCATTTATATGTGTATAGTTTTGTTAAAAGTGGAAGCAGAGATTAATTATTGTATACAGTTGTTGATACTACATGTTGATTCTTATCGGAAATACATATACCTGGTGAGTGGGGATTGGAATCATCAAATACTTACCATTAGTGAAACATTCTCATTGATAGATGATCGGTCACATCCGCCATGAGTCCACTGTCAAGTCTAAATTTAAAACGTAAGAAACGAATCCTCGTCACATTTGGTACAGACGTCTCAACAACTCCTAACGAAAAGCAACTCTACATTTCACTTTGTGAAACAGAGTACAAAAAACAAACAAGAGTATTACACCGACCGTAACATTTACGGAACGGTGACTTCAATAGCGGTTTTCGATATTCCAGTGTCAATAATTTGTGAGTGAGTAGTTTACATCTGCATGTACACCCTGGCATTTGTGAAATATAAAGTTAATATGTGGGTTATTACTACTTAAATGTGGAACATTTACGATAGAAAATCTGAAATCGTCGTGTTTGTCGTAGCTTAGTTGCTAATTTCCCGTATGTGTCTATAGTAAATAAAATATTGACATATATGTGAACATTTACTGTAATATCAATATCATTGTAATTATCACGCTATTTTCAATATTGTAAATGATTTATATACTTATCGCTCATTTATCGATAGAAACTCCGTTCGGTTAGCATTACAACAATAATAACAATATCTGTTATTGTACAACAATAATAACAATATCTGTTATTGTACAACAATAATAACAATATCTGTTATTGTACAACAATAATAACAATATCTGTTATTGTACAACAATAATAACAATATCTGTTATTGTACATCAAGCACAAGTAGTAAAAACAGAAGAACATCGAAATACTTTTAGTTAACTCAAATAATGCCCGTTTAAGAATTTTTAAAAGTAAGTAACATATAATGGAACAGTACTGTTACGGTCACGTCTTCACTTCCTAGGCGTCAACATCGGAAGCATTTCTGATTAAAAAATCGATCAAAAGCCAATAAAAAGAAACCCGTATATATATATTTTTTTAAATGTTTACACTATCAATAAAACGTCCGTGTTTAAAACTGCATATCTTGTAGTGATCTGTTTTAATTAGTGTAACCCATTAAGACAATATGTGACTATTTATAATCAGGTAAATCCACAAATATCAAGCATTGTCATGTTTATATGTTGAAACGAGTGTCAGTGGCTTAAGGTAATCACGCTACTCATCAAGCCAAAGCAGCATGTACATTTATGGCATTAGGCCGTTTCCAAACACAATTTCCTGTTTTATGTCTGTATAAAAGGGACATTAGCTATTTTTGTTTCAAAAATAGTCTGTTTCTTCCTACTTAGATTGATTTACAATACAAATACAAAGATATATACATAGGCATAAAATACATAATTTAATATAAAAATTAATAATCTCATATATATATGGTGAAAATGGCTTGCGAAACCCAGATTGGCTATTATTTGTTTGCAATATATTAATTCGACCTTACTATCTGTGTATGCGTACGACATATTTTCCAAAAATATATAGGAATATATGTACACGGTATGTTTGCTTCTGTATATATAAAACATCTCAGATACCAAAGTATAAATATTTAGGGTGTCCAGGACACAGGCATAAATCCGGCAAAAATGGACAAACGCGGGCCTCTGGAAACCAAGAGGTGGGATCAGGTGTCTTGGCGGAGTAAGCATTCCCTGTCGACCGATTACACCCGCCGTGAGTCCACAGTCAAGTTTAAATCAACCCTTGTCAAAATTGGCACAGACGTTTCAACAACTGCCAATATATATCTTGTAATTCTGATTTAACAACTGTCCATGAAACAAGAGACACATGGATAAATGCCACCACAATGTACAGCAGATAAAAAACATGATACTTATAAACAATGTTTGATTTATTTATTTCAAATGGTAACATATGCATTTACACAATTAAAATTAAAAACGTCGTCGACATATCTAAATGTCATATAAAAGGACACCGCTTTCTTCTTTTAATTCAGTAGTTCCTGAATGATAAAGGGGCAAAATTGGTTCCCATCACATAATCATTTACACAATTAAATCTCTGTCACTCTATATCAATAATAATCATTTGATAGTAATGATTTATTCAGTATATAATTACATGTTTAAACAATTTATTACGTTGAAGTCCTCAGGAAGAAAATAGATTACCCGATTACATTTTGTATTTCAGTCAACTGACGCAATTTGTAGGGAAATCAAATCAATTAAATTTAAACAAGAAGACACGGGTAACTCGAAAAAATATTGGAAATATGGCACCACCAATGAGGGACTTATGATTCGTAAATACAAAAAAATCAATAACTAAATCTCCCTGATACTACGATTAATAAAATTGGGCAAAATGTTAAACTCCAGCTAATCAATGCATGTCACGTGAAAAACAAAACAATAACATCCAGTATTGAAATATACTATAAAACGCTAGTAAGCAAAAACATGTCAACTGTAAAACTCTGGAAACCAATATGTGGAATAGGTGTCATGGAGGAGTAGCACCCCCTGTCGACCGGTTATACCCACTGTGAGTCCACAGGCGAGTCCAAATGAAATACGGGAAAAACGAGTCTTTATCACATTTGGTACAGACGTCTCCACAACCACCAATGAAAAGGCTCTTAGTGAAACAGAGTAGTCGTAAACAAGACTATCAATCCCACCTTAAAATTTGCGGAACGTTGACATCAAACGCGATTTTAGATATCCCTGTTTTTTCAGTGAATAGTATACATCTGTATATGAAATGTGTCAATAATTTGTCAGTGAGTAGTTTACCTCTGTATATGAAATCTTCATATGTTGTACACGCCCTGGCATATCCGATCATTTGTGAAATATAAACTTCATATGCGGGTGACTGAGGGATATTACTACTCAAATGTGGAAAATTTACGATGGGAAAGCCGAAATCGTCGCGTTCGTCGTATAGTTTAGTTGCTAATTTCCCGTCTGTGTTTATATTAAGTAAAGTGTCTAAGTATGAAGCGTGTGTGCTTGATTCTGTTGTATCTTTAATTTCTAGTTCGCTGGGATATATCGCATTGACATATGTATGAAAATTGTCATTATTAATTGACAAAACGTCGTCGATATATCTAAATGTCAAATTAAAGGACACCGCTAACTTTTTCTTCTTTTGATTCAGCAGTTTCTGAATGAAGTCTGCTTCGTATGAATAAAGGAACAGGTCGGCCAATAAGGGAGCACAATTGGTTCACATAGGAATGCCGTCAAAAACTGGCTAACATAATCATTTACACAATTAAATCTATGTCACTCTATATCACTAACAATATTTGATAGTAATGATTTATCCAGTATGTAATTCTGCACATTTGGTTCCCATAGGAATGCCGACAGTTTGTCGAAAGACAACGTCTCAGAACTTTACAAATATATTGTCTATTAGAAATTCCAGCATGTTTTTTATATCAACTTCAGTATATTTATGTTTAGAATCAGGGTGGTGTTTAACAAAATAAGTATCATGATTACCAATCGCTAGATATTTAAATTTTCGGATACCACCTTCAGTGAAAAAAATAAAACAGTTGTCTATGATGCTAAAGAGTCTTTCTTTAAATTTCTTTTGTGTAATAGTTGTGTAAAGAGTAGAGATGTCGTACGTTTTGATACTGTGAATTTGAGAAAAATTGTATGCCTTCAGATTTTCTACAAGCTGTTTAGAATTTTTAAGTATCCACATCTGATTTACACCGCTTCTGGAATAAGCAACTGTACAGTATTGCTGAAGTTTCTCCTTAATTGTTGTCAATATCTTGGTAAGTCTTAAAGATAAAGTTTGGGTAGAACATTTTATGGATCCTGCTATTTATCTCTGCTTGTATGGGGTTTTATGAAATTTTCGTATCCAATATAAATATGGTAGTCAAACATCAGTAACGGTTGTAGGTACATCAAATGAGCGTAATACGAAAACTTGATTTTGAAGGATCTCGTCCCTTGAAAGTGAGCTACGTGTATATGTAGGATTACCAGAATTCGTATTAAACCCTAGGTCTTCTGATAAACAACCATAGCATTGTGCCTTGCAAATATAAACTGTATTATCTGAGGCTTTGTCTGCTGGCACCTGTACATATTAGTCATGTAATCTATCCTTTTCAGTTACTACTTCTAGATCACAAAATACAGAGGGACAACGTTTTTTCATAGTTTTCGAGCACGCGATTTTATCAACCATCGTACAGTTTTTAACCATTCAGACAAAGTCTCTGGTTCCAAGTAAAAGTACGTCAAATATAAGACTAACAAACAAAACTATGTCGAACGTAAAAATGAAGAAGTAACAATTAATAATCGAGTAAACAAACGTATGTCAAATGTGACACTCCAGCAAACAAACGTATGTCAAACATAACCCTCCAGTAAACAAACGTATGTCAAATGTGACACTCTAGTAAACAAACGTATGTCAAATTTGACACTCCAGTAAACAAACGTATGTCAAATGTGACACTCCAGTAAACAAACGTATGTCAAATGTGACACTCCAGAAAATACACGTATGTCAAACATAACCCCCCAGCAAGCAAACGTATGTCAAATGTGACACTCCAGTAAACAAACGTATGTCAAACATAACCCTCCAGTAAACAAACGTATGTCAAATGTGACACTCCAGTAAACAGACGTATGTCAAATGTGACACTCCATTAAACAAACGTATGTCAAATGTGACACTCCAGTAAACAAACGTATGTCAAATGTGACACTCCAGAAAATAAACGTATGTCAAACATAACCCTCAAGCAAGCAAACGTATGTCAAATGTGACACTCCAGTAAACAAACGTATGTCAAACATAACCCTCCAGTAAACAAACGTATGTCAAATGTGACACTCCAGTAAACAGACGTATGTCAAATGTGACACTCCATTAAACAAACGTATGTCAAATGTGACACTCCAGTAAACAAACGTATGTCAAATGTGACACTCCAGAAAATAAACGTATGTCAAACATAACCCTCCAGCAAGCAAACGTATGTCAAATGTGACACTCCAGTAAACAAACGTATGTCAAATGTGACACTCCAGTAAACAAACGTATGTCAAATGTGACACTCCAGTAAACAAACGTATGTCAAACATAACCCTCCAGTAAACAAACGTATGTCAAATGTGACACTCCAGTAAACAAACGTATGTCAAACATAACCCTCCAGTAAACAAATATAAAAATCTCAGATACCAAAGTATAAATCAATAGGATGTCCAGGACATAGATACAAATCCGATAAAAATGGACAAACACGGACCTCTGGAAACCAAGAGCTGGGATCAGGTGCCATGGAGGAGTAAGCATCCCCTGTCGACCGGTCACACCCGCCGTGAGTCCACAGTCAAGTCCAATGAAACACGTGAGGAGTGTATCCTCGTCACAATTGGTACAGACGTCTCAACAACCGCCAACGAAAAGGCAACTCAACATTTCACTTAGTGAAACAGAGTGGTCGCAAACAAGACTATTATACCGACCATAAAATTTGCGGAACGTTGACATTAAAACATAATATCCCTGTGTCATAATTTGCAGTGAGTAGTTTACCTCTGTATATTAAATTTTCATATGTTCGCACGTGGCATTCGGATCATTTGTGAATATAAACTCCATATGCTGGTGACTGAGGGATATTACACTTAAATGTGGAAAATTTACGTCCGAAATCGATCGTATAGCTTAGTTGCTACCTCTGTGTTTATATCAAGTAAATGTCTAAGTATGAAGCGTGTCTGCTTGATTCTGTTGTATCTTTAATTTCTAGTTCGCTGGAATATATCGGACATATGTATAAAAATTGTCATTATTAATTGACAAAACGTCGTCGATAAACTCCAGTAAACAAACGTATGTCAAATGTGTCCAGTAAACAAAAACGTATGTCAAATGTGACACTCCAGTAAAGAAACGTATGTCAAATGTGACACTCTAGTAAATAAACGTATGTCAAATGTGACACTCCAGTAAATAAACGTATGTCAAATGTGACACTCACATCAAAGTCAATTGATCAATTATAGTTCACAAAAGTATGTAAAATTATTGTCAAATTATGTCTGTCCAATGATGAACTGAAGTATTATTGATGTAAAATTCTGATAAACAAAAGTATGCGAAACCTAACACTCCAGTAAAATTAGTAAGTCATGACGCCCATTTCATGTCTGATTAATGACAGACAATCGATGCGATATACCCCAGATATTAGAAATTAAAGATACAACAGAATCAAGCACACACGCTTTATACTTAGACATTTTACTAACTTTAAACACAGACGGGAAATTAACAACCAAGCTTTACGACACACGCGACGATTTCGACTTTCCCATCGTTTATTTCACAAATGATCAGATATGCCAAGACGTATTCAACATATGAACATTTCTTATAAAGAGATAAACTACTAACAAGTTATTGACACAGGGATATCGAAAACCGCGTTTAATACCAACGTTATGGTCGGCAGTATAGTCCTGTTTGCGACTACTCTGTTTCACTAAAATGTTGAGTTACCTATTCGATGGCGGCAGTAGAGGCAGCTGTACCAATTATGACGATTATTCCTTCCTCACGTATTTGATTTTAATTTGACTCACGGCGGGTGTGACCGGTCGACAGGGGCTGCTTACTCCTCCATAACAACTGATCCCATCTCTGGATTTCAAGAGTTCCGTGTTTGCTAATTTTTTTACCAGATTTGTACTTATATCCTGGGCATCCTAATAATTTGTAGCTGCGTATCTGAGACTTTATATTCTCCTCGTTTCTCTTATTTTTTGTCTCAACATTGAATTTGAACTAAAATCCATATGTCTGTGAAATACCATTTTTTAACAAGATTATAGCGATACTGAACTTGATCTGAACATATTATATTTTCAGAGATGGAATTCAACATGGCCGACATGTGTCCATCTTGGATTTTGATCTCTCTGAAAATTTAATATTCACATCTAGGCCTCAAGGCGAACCTCCATAATTAATTTCGAAAAAAATCCTTCAGTACATTCTGAGAAATACATACTTCCATTGTCAAAATCAAAGGTGACCACCTGTCAGCCATATTGAATCCAATCTGTCTAAATATGCCATATGCACAGCTAAACCTCACGAGACTTGCATGTCCAATTTCAAGAAAACCCCTTCATCTTTTCTGAGAAATACCAATAACAAACTCCCAATGGTCAAAATCCAAGATGACTGCATGTCGGCCATATTGGACTCTCTGAAAATGCATTATGCAAAACTAGATCTTACGGGGAACCTTGATGCAAATTCCAATGAGATCCCTTCAGTCCTTTTTGAAAAGTAGCGGTGACAACCTCCATGTGGTCAAAATCCAAGATAGCCGCCTGTCAGCCATGTTGGATTCCGATCTCTCTGAAAATGTAATATTCACAATAAGAGCTCAAACAAATTTTTTTTTTTCAAATTTTAAGGGGATCCCTTCAGTCCTTTCTGAGATATAGATGTAACAATGTCAAAATCCAAGATAGCCACCTCTCGGCCATGTTGGAAAATGTAACATGCAAAACTAGATCTCAAGGGAAAACGTCTTGTCAAATTTCAAGGAGATTCCTTCAGTCCTTTATGAGAAGTAGCGGTGACAATCTTCCTTTAATCAAAATCCAAGATGGACACATGTCGGCCATGTTGGATTCCAATCTCTTTAAATTAAATATGCACAACTTGACCTCAATAGGAACCTTCATGTCAAATTTCAAGATCCCTTCAGTCTTTTCTGAGAAGTAGCGGTAACAAACTTCCTTTGGTCAAAATCCAAAATGACTGCATTTTTTAATTTTAAAAGCTATTGGAGTCTTTTTATTTTTTTTAGGCGTCCATAAAGCACATCACTGATTAATTCTATTACAAATATTACAAAAATTACATGTTAAAAGAAACTATTTCACACCATATATTTATTAGAAAAAAGTAACTCTTCTAGATCCACCAATGATTTGTTTACATCGTAAAAACAACAGTACTGTGTGTTTGTTATCACCACATATGAGTTCCAAAAGGTTTTACCTTGTTTACGGATGTAAAACGTCAGTTGTCAAGGAACGACATATTTATAACGTCAGTAAACCAGGTATGACATATTTACAACGTCAGTAAACCAGGTATGACATATTTAAAACGTCAGTAAACCAGGTATGACATATTCAAAACGTCAGTAAACAAGGTACGACAGATGTAAAACGTAAGAAAACCACGTAAGACGTATATAATAGGTTAGAAAACTAAATACGATAAATTTAAATAGTAAACAGGTACAACAAATGTAAAACCAAATACGACAGATTTTAAACATCAGTAAACCAGTTATGGCAACTTTAAAATGTCAGAAAAAGGAAGTACGTTAGATGTGCAACGTCAGTAAACAAGGTATGGCAGATGTAAAACGTCAGTAAACCAAATACGACAGATGTAAAACGTTAATAAACCAAGCACTATAGATTTAAAGCTTTAGTAAACAGGTACAAGACATAACGAAATATGTGAAACGTCAATAGACTAGGTATGTCAGATACACAATGTCAGTAAACCACATCCGACAGATCTAACTCGTCAATAAACCAAGTGTGATAGTTGTAAAAATATTAATAAACCAGGTACGGCAGATGTAAAACTTCAGTAGACCAGGCACGACAGATATAGAACGTCAGTAGACCAGGTACGACAGATTTAAAACCAGTAAACCCGGTACGATATTTGTAAACGTAAGCACGACGGTTGTAAAACGTTAATAAGCCAAGAACTATAGATTTAAAACTTGAATAAACAGGTACAACACATATGTAAAACGTCAATAAACAGGTACGATATACATAGATGTACAATGTCTGTATATCAGGTACGACAGATGTAAAATGTCATTAACCCTAGTTCGACAGATGTAAAACGTCAATAAACAGGTACGATATACATAGATGTAAAACGTCAATAAACCAGGTACGACAGATGCAAAATGTCAGTAACCCTAGTTCGACAGATGTAAAACGTCAATAAACCAGGTACAACAAATGTAAAATGTTTAAAACTAGGTAAGGCAAATGTTTCTAATAAAACTCGCATCCTGTATTTGAAAACTAAATATAAAACACATAAAATTCGGCCTACTTTAAGATACGCCGATCGTGTCAATGGCCAAGATTGCTGATAGATCGAGGGCCAAAAGGAACGAGATACCCCTGGACGAATTACGAAGCACATTTGATATGGTGAAAGAGTTTATCTGAAAGGTCATTGCTTATGGAAATACAGCCGGATTCTTTAAGGTATGGGAAAACATAAATTCTAATAAAACAAATAACTTCGAAAAGGATATTTTTTACCACGTTTCACATGTTTGAAAGTGTATTTGGATACACATTTTGTCATATTGTCGTCTATATGTCATAGGATAAAAATCATCAAAAATCATCAAAGCTTATATCACTTTAACATATACTGTATGAGAATTTTAATCCGTAATTGACATGTAAAGCTACGACATGGTATCCCATGCATATCAAGCATCCATATACACAGATTTTATATAAATTTGCAGTGGGTGTGACTGGTCTTCTACAAATGAAACACGACCCCACATCTGGTTTTCCACACGTTAGTTTCTGTTCGATCATCATCAGATTTGTTTATGTCTCCTGGACACCGTTCAGAGTCATACATTGTATCTGTGCTTTTTATATATTAAAGTCATTGACTTTTTGTTGTCTTCAGTACCGCTTTGATAGCTAATTGTGTGTGTTAACAATTGTTTATAAACACAAATAATTGTACAAAACATCTATTTCTAAAAATGAAATTGATTATAAAAGCTTGATATCGGGATTTAAGTTGCAAATCCAAGGCTTAAATGTGTTACATGGGGAAACACTTTTTGAACATAGTTATTCAAAAAAAATGACACGTTGCATTGTTTCAAATAAACACTTCTAATTTATGATACATTCGGGTAATATAGTTTCATATTCATAACAGTGAGATCGCAGTATAATACAATCTACTATAAAACTGATTTCTTATAGAAATATATAAAACCGGTTTCTTATATGTCGTAATCCGGCATGGGGTTACATCTGAATAACATATAGTAGTGTCATGTTCGACCGATGAAAAGCAGACTTACGGGATTTTGAATGTTTATTGAATGAAAGAGATGTACTTTTTAAAATCAGAAATAACCAGTCCATAGAATTAATTTGGAGTATAAATCTTTGGGATGTCCAGGATATAGATACAAATCAGGTGAAAATTAGAGAAATATAACCTCTGGTGATCGAGAGATGACACAATTGCCATGGAGGAGTAAGCATCCCCTGTTGACCGATCACACCCGCTGTAAGTCCAGTCAAGTCCAAATGAAATGCGTCAAATATGTTTGATGAGTACATACTATACACATAATTGATTTGGAATATATTTGGTGATTCCCTTCTATCCAATATTATAAAGCATTTGGATTTTGTTTGTTCAGTTGATTATTATGTTAAAATCATCTCTTTTTTATTTGGTAACCGTAAAAGAACGCAAACATCGCATTTCCATTGGTCGAATATGACCATAATAGACTTTTCGCTCGCAGGGTAACAATTTATGGAGAGCTAGGTGGACAACTTTAACCCCGCTATCACTTTTCGTAAAGCTTTAATATTTCACATGTGCAATCCCTATGACGATCCCTCTCAGGTAGTATCATGAAGATTGACGATGTGACCTGAATGTCATTTGACATAGTTCAAGAGGTCCGTGTTTGTCCATTTTTACCGGATTTGTATTTATGTCCTGGACATTCTATTGATTTATACTTTGGTATCTGAAATTTTTATATTCCATACTGAGTAATCAAGGGGGATTGAGTAAAGACAAAGAAGTAATCCGTACACTCAGTGAAATAGAGTAATCGCAAAAAAGACTTATATCGACCGTAAAATTTGTGGAACGTTGCCGTTTAATGCGGTTTTCGATATCCCTGTGTCAATAATTTGCCACTGAGTAGTATACCTCAGCATATGAAATCTTCATATGTTGTACACGCCCTGGCATATCGGATCATTTGTAAAAATATAAACTCCATATGCGGGTGACTATAGGATGTTACTAAATATGAATGTTTTAAAGAGTGGACCAATCTTAAGCATCAGACACCAATTTACGACTTTATAGATGATTACTCATAAACCAATAACATACAGAGTTGTCAACAGATCCAACATGAATCCCAAGATCGGACTCCATCAGCTACAATACATTATTCATCACTTCATAAGATAAATCCTGACTAAATAAACCAAAAAGAGAGATCGTACTAAAATTACCAGTTGCAAATTGTCCCACATCTTATGTAAAGTGATAATAGCGCCCCCAGCCCATCAGGGAGGATAGATACATTAGAATTAGGAATGTAAATGTAATTACTAAAAGTTAGCATACTATACTTATGTAAGCGTTTGAAAGAGCACCATTGCTTCTTTGTATATAATAATTCCAAGACACATGTATCCATGCTTACATGCAAAACATACACATATTTACATATATATATATATATACGTGTATAATGTTGCGGATGGAAGTTTCCTCAGAAAAACTCCATATTATCGTAATATAACGTCGCACACATTCATTTGAGCATAAAACCAATGAACTTGAGCACGATGAAAGTAAATATTTGAACTTTTCGAGAAAAAAGGGGAAAGTTGATATTTGTGGATAAGAAAATGAAAGTTTCAGCGAATCGTTCAATGCATCGCTTCCGTTTGTCATACATTGTCATTCTAAATTTTTTTTTTTTTTAGTTGCACTGTCATTAAGGATATTGTACTTTTCTTTTCTTCATCTACATGATATATATGTTTCTAAAAATAGCAACATCCGTGCGAAAAAATAGTTAATGAACTTATGAACAACTGTCAACTTGTACCAGGAAAAAAGTATTACTGAAAACTCTAATTTACTAAGAATATATCGTGAACATAATTTTTTATATAGACTCATTCATGTCCAACTACTTTACAGTCGTATGTGACAATTAAACATGCGTTGAAACGTCCCATATGTCCCCATTCGAATGTCTACTCGATGATCAGTAGCCCCAAGCACGATTGTGTTAATGTCGGTTGAGATACCCGATAACAATAAGTCTAGAAAGAAAATAAACAAAGACAAAGCTTAAATATTGAATGTGAATATTAAAATAGGAGCTTTTAAACCGTATATTATAAGTGTTTTAAAACATATATAACTCTTTTCCCTTCCTGGGTGTGACTGTAGATAGCAATTCAGCTCTTGTGGTGTTGTGATTGAGAAATTGGTCCTTTTAGACAATGATTACAAATAATACATGGTATATATTACATATTTCATATTTCGATGTATCGGTTTGTGTGCGGAACCTTCGGGTTACACCATAGTTGTAGATACCATTTTCTCGCTTTCGATTCCTTCCAAGAGAGTGACGGTATCAAGTCTGTTGAATTGTTGTTCACTAGATTCAACAAATTGCGTTTGATGTGTGGATAGCTGTTTTGACATTCTTCGTTTTTTTCCAACGACATACTTCAGCCAAGGAAATGTTTCTGCCAAAGCTTTCTTCATACACCTGTTCCTTCCAGCATATATAATTGGATTACTCAGAACGGAACCTTTAGCGAACACTGATGGTATTGTATGTAAGGAAATAGGAACGTAGCTTGAGTAGCCGAGGATTGCTACGATTGAGAAAATGCTGTATGGTAGCCATGCTATGATGAAAGCACCTGCAAAAACAATTCTTAGGTGAACAACTATTAAGAAATATAAAAATAATACATGGAAAATGCTGTATGATAAACATGTTATGATGAAAGCACCTACAAACGCTCATTCTGAGGTGAACAACTTTTGCAAAATATCCAACTATGCGTGGTAATATTAATATGGAGTATCATTCTACCAAGATAGATTTTCAGTTCTTAACTGTTATACACACTGGTTGTGAGTATATACATCAGAATTAACAAACTGAACACAAAGACAAGTACAGTTAACCACTTATACTATTGCAGAGAGAGAGAGAAAGAGAGAGAGAGAGAGAGAGAGAGAGAGAGAGAGAGAGAGAGAGAGAGAGAGAGAGAGAGAGAGAGAGAGTTTAAACATTTCAACACGCCTATTATTCAGAAGTAGAAGACATTTGGATCGACTCCAATGAATGGTTACAGTGCAGTATATAGACATGCAGAAAAGGCGGATTCACACATACACGGAGAAATGAGGCTTTGTACTTACGTGATATGATATATAACGAAACGTAGGGTAGTTTACGTTTTGTAAGCCAGTAAACGGTTTATAAACGGGAGTATACTGCATAAAGTTATGCTATATCGTTCAACAGACGTACAAAGCAGCTTTATCCCTTATAATGTAATGTAAGAATATATGTGTACCTCAAAATAGTTTGTTGACTAAGTCTATCCTTATTGTTCTTAATATAAGATAAACAGTTGCGCTATGATTTCGTGCAAGGCAACAGCGGTCAATGAGTGACACGAGTTCCTTTAGGCGAGTTAGCAATGGATGTCCACTAAATTCTAAATCCAGTAACAAGCAACTCAATGGCCACGATATGCAATTTTAAGTAGAATCTACACAAGTCTCGTACTTAAGTTAAAAATAACAATGACCTACCCATTTTTCATACAAACTAATATATTATAAACATACTACCAAAGTTATAATGCTCAAGACGATATCGTTTCTGTCAATTAGACTTTATCAGTTGAGCTCCAATTTAAAAGTTATTTTCTAAAGAGAAAGTGGTATTATACAAGGCCAAATAATATCTCTAAAAGTATAGCCGAAATCCGTCTAAGAGTAACCACTGTAAAAACAAATGACTATCTTATCTTTAGAAAAAATTTTGAATTTAAATGATGTTAACAGTGCCAAATATTACTTTAGTATAAGATAGACAGCTGGTACCGAGATACCAGGTACTAGGTTTATGTATACCCTCGGGGACTCAAACGGTCCACCAGCAGTGGCAACGACCTAGTGGTTATAAATATTATAAACATACTACCAAAGTTATAATGCTCAAGACGATATCGTTTCTGTCAATTAAACTCCATCAGATGAGCTCCAATTTAAAAGTTATTTTCTAAAGAGAAAGTGGTATGACATTACAACGTACTGATAACAAATAATACAGAAGGCAACATAAATCAACGGTAAATTACATCAATTTATATAACAGCATTGTTAAATGCTTTCATGAGTTTTTGAATTTGATTAGCTAGTACAACCCCAAACTTTTATTTATTGAATGCGAGGTTAGGTATGTAAAATTTATGTTATGTTTTTGTTCCTTTGTATAGATGCGATAATTTTTTGTATATTTTTGTTAAATTTCTAAATGCTAATATATGATTATGTACGAAATGGTTGTTAGAAATGTATGTGTAAATTCGCATATGTCTTTGTTCCCCATACTCCCTAGCCAATTCGAAATGTAGGAATATGCTTAAATGCTGACAAAATACCATTATATTGAAAAACAAACGAAGAATAAATGCTATTACAGCTTTCAAAACGGTAACAAGTCATTAAAAGGAAAAATAAAGTGAATTACCAATCATGATGAAGACCGTTTTTGCAACTCGGTTTTGCCTCTGCAATGACTTCTTATCCCGAGATGAACATCGCATTAGAGAGGAACCATTTCGTTGTCTATGAATCTAAAAAAAAAACTGTTATTGTACAAAATTGACATATCTGTAACAAAATTGAACTATATTGCACTTATCTAATAATGATACACTAGGTCTTATGTGTCGTTATTGTGACCGCTTGTTGTAGTCTAGTAAGACCATTCAGTTCAAAATCGGAAGATTCCGAGTTCGATTCCCGGTTCTGTGATATACCAAATACGTTTTAGAAGTGTAATGAAGCGCTCGGCATGGGAAGTTAAAATGATTTCGGATGGATGAGATTTCAAAATTTTAACCAAGGTTCCATGTCACAGTAGCCGTGATACTTAAAAGAATACCACCTGAATAACGTCAATAACACAGGTCAAATTTTGTGGCACTGCACCTAAAGCTAGTGGCAATATGTGAAACGAGATACAAAATCATGATCATGAATAACCCGCTCCACCTTACACACAGGCATGCAGGCAGGCACACACACAGATACATACATACACACACAAACACACACGGCTAGGCTAGGATAAAGTGACGCCAGCGTTAGATAAAGTATCCAGAAATAAAGATCGTTAAGTGCTTATAGGTTGGTGTACTAATTAGTCGTCATACTGGTACGAATATTTGGCAATAGATGAAATATACCAAAACACATTTACAAAAATGTTCGCCCTCAGGAGACAGTATATATATTTGGTGAGAATTAGAAATACACAGATCTCTTTTTGATTAGGTCCCACGACGGAGTACGAAACCCCTGTGTGCCGATCATATCATGTACAAATTAGTAAACTTCAAAATATAATTAGTATAAAAATTTCAGATACCAAAGTATAAATCAATACGATGGCCAGGACATAGATACAAATCCGGTAAAAATGGACAAACACGAATCTCTGGAAACCAAGAGGTGGGATCAGGTGCCATGGAGGAGTAAGCATCCCCTGTCGACCGGTCACAACCGCTGTGAGTCCACAGTCAAGTCCAATGAAACACGTGAGGAGTGTATCCTCGTCACAATTGGTACAGACGTCTCAACAACCGCCAACGAAAAGGCAACTCAACATTTCACCTAACGAAACAGAGTAGTCGCAAACAAGACTATTTTACCGACCGTTAAACTTGCGGAACGTTGACATCAAACGCGGTTTTCGATATCCCTGTGTCAATAATTTGTCAGTGAGTAGTTTACCTCTGTATATGAAATATTCATGTGTTGTGCACGCCCTGGCATATCGGATCATTTGTGAAATATAAACTCCATATGCGGGTGACTGAGGGATATAACTACTTAAATGTGGAACATTTACGATGGGAAAGCCGAAATCGTCGCGTTTATCGTATAGCTTCGGTTGCTAATTTCCCGTCTGTGTTTATATTAAGTAAAATGTCTAAGTATGAAGCGTGTGTGCTTGATTCTGTAGTATCTTTAATTTCTAGTTCGCTGGGATATATCGCATTGACATATGTATGAAAATTGTCATTATTAATTGACAAAACGTCGTCGATATATCTAAATGTCAAATTAAAGGACACCGCTAACTTTTTCTTCTTTTGATTCAGCAGTTTCTGAATGAAATCTGACTATAACATACGACTTGTTATTGACTTGGAGAGGCTATATATATATATATATATATATATATATATATATATATATATATATATATATATATATATATATATATATATATATATATATATATATTACAACATCGAGCTCAACTGATGAAAACTTTTGGCATGAACGATAGCCTTGAGTATTTGTTTTGATCACTTTTCTAAAACAGCCAAAAATGTTCATGATGTGCGTAAATAATTAAGATACATATGTATATAATTCTGGTTAGATGATGCGATAAATCTTTTCATGGAATCAAGAACTATTATAGACTCATTACAGACTTACTCCGGAAAACAATAAATGCCCAAGGTTAATAGGCTCATCTGAATAATTCATATATATTCAAAGAGACGTCGGAATAAGATTCTGTCAGGAAATTGATTTCATGTCGACCATGGAATGTAATTGCTCTGAAGTTATAACTTTTTTTATATATAACTGCCAAGAACGGTGGTTTGTTCTCTAATTAAATAAAACGTTCATCTAGACTTAGATTGTCTACTTCAGAACTTTGCTATCTTAGATAAAATTAAACATATATATATACAATCGCCTCTGCATTATTAATATTTTGAATGATACTGTGACGTAAATCGGCAAACATAACACATTATATTCCCACTGTTCCCGATCTTAAACCATCCGATATCAGGTAAATTCCACTCCAATGCTTTTAGGTCAAATGTTTACCCCGGTCAACAAGATTAATATTGTATCTAACAAACAATGTAATTCAAGATGGGTTTCGGCTGAAATTCAAATTCAAAATGTTTACAACTAGAATCTGTCCACAAAAAAGAAGAGTTTGGGATTTTTGTTTTGATCTAAACCTCAGCTTTTTTCACCTGGCAACTCTATACTTTGCATCGTGCTTCAATATCATCGAATGAACTTATAAATGCCGAATTCCATTAAATTGGACGTTCCTTCTCATTGGATATTAAAAAATGCTTGCATATTGGAATTGTTTTAGGAAGTTTCGAACTGAATACATACGTAGTGTATGGAATAATTAACATTTGGGTTAACAAACAATGTTCAAAAGAAATGAGACTTAGTTGGTTAGGACAGAAACGTAATTAAAAGATTTCAAATACTTTCTATAAACATTTTACATGTTTGCATAAAGCATTTATTTACTTTTTTCAGTATTTATCATATCGTCTCTATTCTATGACAGAGTTCAAGAATGCCATTTTGACCGGTAATTAATAGTAATATTGATTAATTTGCCTAATTTCAATTGTAACACAATTTCTTTCTTTCTATACATCCACGGCCGGTTGTATTTTACCTAGCGGCACTAATACGTCTTGTAGTTGAACTTCCGTTCTTAGTGATATGTTGACAAAGAAATGGGTATTTATTACTTCAATATGACTGAAAATACGTGGAGCTGCATGGCTACGAATACTATTGAAAGTACCTAGCCTGACCGTTCATACCTGACCGAGATCGCTGCCATGATATAACGACATGCGTCACGTGATCAAACTGGATGATTGCTATTGGATAAAGTGGACGAGGAGATGGCATCTGGGAATAAATAGTTCGATGTATACCCTGACTGAAGTACCAAGCATTGGGTAACTACCATAACAAGATAAGACTGCCATTAAGACTTGTCGCTGAACGATGTACTATATTACTAAAAGGGATAGTTATTTATCGTCACGAACGGTAGAGATAGCTTCCATGAACGCGACGGCTATCATATCTAAAGACAAGTACCATAGATAGACGAGAAAGCTAATATCACTTAATGTAACAGCTATCGTGACGGAGAAGCTTCCATGACTAAGCAAGCTCATTTTATGACACCATTTAGACGTGGTCTTTCAACAAACTGTCGCCATTCGTATTGGAACCAATTATGCCCCTTTATTGGCTGACCTGTTCCTTTTTTCATACGAAACAGACTTTATTCAGAAACTGCTGAATCAAAAGAAGAAAAAGATATTGGTGTCCTTTAATTTGACATTTAGATATATCGACGACGTTTTGTCAATTAATAATAACAATTTTCATACATATGTCAATGCAATTTATACAAGCGAACAAGAAATTAAAGATACAGCAGAATCCAGCACATACGCTTCACACTTGTACATTTTAGTCATTCGACTTTACCATCGTACATTTTCCATATTTAGGTAGTAATATCCCACAGCCACCGGCATATGGGGTTTATATTTTACAAGCTATTCGATATGTTAGGACGTGTACAACATATTAACATTTCATATTCAGATGTTAACTACTTATTGAAACAAGGATATCGAATGATGTCAACGTTCTGTTGTTTGTCGTTATCCAAAAGAAAATCAAAACTTGATGATGTAACTACCAAGTGTGCACCTCTCTTGGCTGACATATTTTTGTATTAATTTGAAGCAGACTTTATACAGTTTTTGCTCCTGAAAGGAAACAAACAGTTAGCATCGCGGTTCAATTTTACTTACAGGTATATCGACGATGTTTTGTATATACATAATTCAGAGTTTCAGAAATACCTGGACCAGATGTATCCTGTTGAGCTATAGATCAATTAGACGACAGAAAGCAACACATCTGCTTCTTACCTAGGTTTTCTCCTGTCGAATGGAAAAGACGGTGAACTTTACACATCCCTCTATGACAAACGAGACGATTTCAATTTCTATATCACAAACTTCCCGTTTTTAGTAGTAATATTTCATCTTCTCCTGCATATGGCGTTTTCATTTCACAACTTATACGTTATGCCAGGGCATGCTCTTCTGATGTATGTTTTATTCTGAGAGCTAAACGACTAGCCAATAAAATACATACACAATGTTACGTTGTTGAAAGCTTTGAGTCGTCGTTTAAGAAGTTTTATGGTCGATACGGGGATCTTGTTAAACATTATGAAGTCCCCCTCTCAGATATATTAGATAGTATTCTGGATCACGGCCAGACAGTAATTCCGTTTCACCAATCATGCTTTTCACCGAACTTGACCTCATCAGCAAACTTGACCTTTTTTACTGAATTTGACCCGTTCATCGAACAAGAAAGGTTTCCATGGAACATTTGCGACGGGTGTGGCATGCCAGCAGAAGATGCTGACTCCTTCAGGACACCTGATTTTATCCCGTTTGGGATTCGTAATTGTTATTCATGTTGAGACCATTTGCACATCTAACTCGTCATGTAATAATGGACTTGGGTTTTTTGGTTATTGATTGGTATTTCTTCAATTTAACTTGCAATTACTCTGTTTCTCTAGGTAAAATGCTGAGTTGCCTTTTATTTGGCGGTTGTTGATACGTCTGTACCAATTATGACGAGGATTCGTTCCTTACGTATTTCATTTGGATTTGACTGTGGATTCACGACGTTTGTGACCGGTTCGAGAGGGGATGCATACTCCACCGTGGCACCTGATCCCACCTCTTACTTTCCAGAGGTCCGTGCTGTCCATTTTTGCCAGATTTGTATCTAGATATTGGACATCCTAAAGATTTATAATTTGGTATCTGAGATTTTTTTATTTCACTAAATGAAATGTTGAGCTGGCTTTCCGTTGGCGTTCATTGATTCGTCTGTATCAATTGTGACGCAGATTCATTCCACGGGTTTTTCATTTGGATTTGACTATGCTCTTGTGTAACAGATTAGTCAAGATATATAGTGACTTTATATAAGCCGATATTCCAGTGTCAATTGTGGCCAGAGAGATTGTAAAGCAGTAAAAGTATAAAAACAACTTATGGAATTAACATTACGACATGTGACATTTGTACTAATTGTAACTAAGCTTAACAACTAAAATAATTTTGATTTTGATCAGGGTTTTACGCCACACCAAGTGATATATTGAGTTGCCTAATTAATAGCGGTTGTTGAGACTTCTGTACCAATTGTGACCAGGATTCGCTCCTCACGTATTTCATTTTTCACGTTATATGGTGGCGTCCACGTTTTAATGGTAGAGGAGAGAACCCGGTTACTGTATAATAAAAGATCACCGGCCTTCCGCAAGTCAACTGAAAATATATGTCACAAAAATCAGGTTAGATTCCAGCGGAGCTCGAATCTGCGCTGACCAGAAGTTAGATACTGCACTGTTCAAAAGGCGATGCTCTAACTACTTAACCACGGAGGGTCAAGTAAAACTGAAGACGTACGATGTATATTCGAAACCCCAAGTCAATTTAAGTACGAGAAATTGAGCATTAAAAATGGTGTCAAAATGAACATCACTTACGAATGTCAATCGTGATTGGACCAGGTGCCAGCGTCTTATGTTAGCATTCCATACCTGATGCAAATGTTACATAGAAATATTTGATTTCGGCAAAAAATGTCATCAGTTAGTTTGAATTCTGATAAGTTTGTTTGTTTGTTTATTGTTGTTTAACGTCCCACTCAAGAATATTTCACTCATATGGAGACGTCACCAAATGCCGGTGAAAGGATTGAGCAGTGAGGATTCTTTAACGTGCCGACACCTGTTGTGACACGGGACCTCCAGTTTTTACTGTCTCATCCGAATTCTGATAAATGAAAGTAGTCATTGTATATCGTTGTGCCTAAGAATTTGGCATTTATAACTTTAAGCAACATGGCTTATCCCTTTATCATTGATCCATACTTTTAGTTAAGAACAGTTTAATTAACGCTGTGCATGACATATGTCAGGAACACACTACTTTTATCGCGCATCACAAGACCTGTGATCTACAAAGTTTAGTTTAGTGCATGATTATTTTTTCAGTAAGAATTTTCACATACTTCATACAACTTTCAGTATTCTACACTTTTTTTTCCTATTATAAATTCCATATATATTCGAAAATATTCATTAAACACGTTTTCTAGAATGGCAGATAAGTTAAAAGATTAAATGTAGGTTTTGTATTTTGTTTTGCATTTGTTTTGGCCTCTTGTGATGTATTTGTTTTGGCCCCTTGTGATGTATTTGTTTGGGTCCCGTGTGATGTATTTGTTTTCGCCCCGTGTGATATATTGTTGACCGTGACGAAAGCCCTAAACTCGTTTTTCTATTTGTTGTTATAATTTGTCAAGAGTAAGAGATATAGGTGTCGCATTTAGCATGTATACAAAACAAATATAACCCTTGAGAATGTCTCTCCAAGTATGTTACGTATGTAATGTCCTCTTCATGTCTGCCATTTCTAGCTGCAGTAGGTAAAATTGATTAGTCAGTCACCAGCACTTCGGTATATCAAAGTGCCATTGATGATGGAGTGCTCACAAGCATATTTCACCATATAGCTTACCATGCGTTTTTATCATCCACAATGTGTATTGAAGACTTCGTATTGGTCACAGTAACCTTACACATAGACATTTATTGTTTACAGAAGAACCACTGGAATGTATACCGTATTGAAGACTAACAATTAAACAGATGTTAAACTTACTTGTGAGAAATATTACTCCGAGATATATCTTAATATTGTTTTAATAATGTCGCTGGCGATATTATTTTAGAATATCTAAATATATATTGGTTTGTATTCGAAAATTTGAAATGTCTAGAATCTTTGATTAATAATTTACAAACATTGCATTTTACAAAACAAATAATGTTTAAATTTTTTAAGGTTTTAAAAGGAAAATATAATCACTCTGTTTTTACTTAAAAAGAAATATTTTACCATGCATCGCCACGATATAACTGACTTATCGTTGAAAGTGGCGTAAAACAATAATAAACAAAGAAACAAACATATAGTCAGAATTGGGAATGGTTGATGTTGATAACATATTGAAATGTTTAGTATTGTTTGACATTGTCTCTATAGTGCGGTAATTAAACTATTGACATTTCATTTACAATTAATGCCACAATTTGTGGTGTCGCAGTTGCCACTGACCTTGCCGTTATATCTATGTCGCTTGTTAGAAAAAAGCTGGAAAATGTAAACAATTGCCTGCATACTAGAAGAAAATAAATTGTAAAATTTGTGAACAAGTTGGGGACTTGCGCAAAACAAAATTGCTGAAATACATGCGTTTTGGTTCTCGGCTATTCCTAAACTTTTGCAAATATTTAGTCAGAAACCTGCGAATATATAAAAATCATTACCCGTCACAGGCTTACAATATAGATTAGCAATTTTGGAAACCACTGTTTAGGGTCAGTATTGCTCCCATATCTTATAAATATTGTTGGATCTTTTACACTTTAAACTGACTTGAGGCAAACGTTATCTATAGAAAATGCAATTATCGACTGACTCCAATTGAAATGTTCATTGGTGAAATAAAATAAATTACACGACAGACAATAACCAGCAGCCATGTAGCATACTAGAGCTCACCCTTTTTTAACGTAAACCGTTAAACCCAAGGCACCAATCCAAACTATATATTTAAATTCAATTTTATAGAACCTATGTAGTTCATGGTTCCAATCAAACTATGTAGTTCGTGGTGCCAATCAAACTATGTAGTTCATGAAGTTTTTCATTTCAGTCAATCAGTTTGTAGGACTCCGGTTCAGCCTTGTTTAGCGTAACTTCCGGGGGTATATTAAAAAGTGTGATATCGGGGGTAAAATAACCAATGATATAATACAAAAGTTTTAAAATATTATAAAAAGTTTTACACATATAATAAATGAGTATTATGAATCAACATATAAAACCATTATTGGATTTACCAATCCCTTCTAACCTATCCTTACAAAAACCTGTAAAGCCAGAAAGAATATGGGGAAAAGCCGCTTTTAATAAATTCGTCGATAATAACCGATTCGAGAAGAAAAGAACCTAAAAGCTCAAATATCTATAGGCGATTCCGTAAACAAAGAATTGGTTGAAAAAAGAGCTCAATATACCGTTTCGACAAAATTTCTTCGACACATAGTTTAAAGTTCACGAGCAGCTTTGACGTATATAAGGTGGTCATATTGAGACCCCAACTTATAGATACGAATAATTTATTTCTTGATTTAGTAAAAGTAGTTATAAACGATAGAAATTTACAAAACGGCGATAAATTTCGCATTATTGACAAAAATGCCAAGAGGTACAGGTAGGCCTAAGGAACCGATGACAAAGACAAATTCGTCATCTAGAAGAAGTATTATAACGATTAAACATGATGATGAAATATGTTTGGCTCGAGCAATCGTGACAGCACATGCTAACAAACATAAAGATAAATGGACGAAAAGTCAGCTTTAAAACGGGTTCAATGCGAGCCGAACATTACAAAGAGATGAAGCTTTAAAACTTCACGAAGAAGCCGGAGTTCATATTCAGGATCACGGCTCTACTTTAGAAGATGTGAAAACGATTGCCAATCATTTGGGCGTTCAGATTAACATCGTGGATGGCGATATACTTAATAAAATTACTTGTACGATCGAAGGAAATGATGACGATACGATATATTTTTATAAAAATAACAATCTTTTCGATGTGATTGCGAGTATGACGGGTTTTCTAGGCAAGAGCTATTATTGTCATACTTGTAAAAAAGCGTACAGAACTCGAGATCGTCATAAATGCCCTAAAAAATGTTTATCGTGCTTCGGCTATAATTGTCCGAGGGGGGGGGGGGGAATCGTATGCCACGATTGTAATTTACCGTTTTTCTGTGAAGAATGTTTTAACGAACATAAACGTAAACGGGGAATGAAAAACGGCGAACCAGATATGGTTTGTTTAATAGTTCAGAAATGTTTAAAGTGTGAACGAGTGGTCAAAGACTTGAAAAGCCATAAATGCGGTTATTCCGAATGTCCGAATTGTAAAAAAAATATGTCGATATGGCGGAACACGAGTGTTTTATGCTTAATGAAAAATGTAAAGGTGGAAATTGTACGTTGCCGTATATTGAGGAGAAAAAAATGTTACAGTTGTAAAACGCGAACGACAAAATATTATTTTTACGACATAGAAGCGACTCTGGTGTTCATATACCGAATTTAATCGTTTGTCAAGATTTTCGAGGCAAACAACGTGAATGTTCTAATATAGACGATTTTTGCGAGTTTGTTTTATCTGAAAAAGGTACATTTATAGCCCACAACGCTGAAGCATATGACACGCAATTTTTGTTAAAATATTTCGTAGAACATAACATTAAACCTTATTGTATTTACAACGGCACTAAAATTATGTACATGGAAATAGACAAAAAAATAAGGTTTATAGATTCCATAAATTTTGTTCAATCTCCTCTGGCTGATTTTCCGAGAACTTTTGGATTAGACGATTTAAAGAAGGGTTATTTTCCGCATTTTTTCAATAAACCGTGTGACCAAAATTACGTAGGGCCGATACCTAGCAAAAAACATTACGGACCCGATTATATGAGTGCTAAAAATAGAAAAGATTTTTTAGAATGGTATAATGCGCGAAAAAACGACGTATTTGATTTCAAGAAAGAATTAACAGAATATTGCGTGTCGGATGTCGATATATTACGGCGGTCTATGTTAAAATCCAGAGAAGATTTTATCAAATTGGAAAATATGGATCCGCTACAGTATGTAACGATAGCTTCTGTATGTATGACTATTTATAGAAGTAATTACATGCCGGCTGATACAATAGCCGTATATAAAGATATGGCCAACCATGAAACATACAGTAAGCTTTCTATTTCCTAGCTCGAATATTTGGCCGAGAAAGAAAAAGTTAACATTAGGCATGCTTTGAACGTGGTGAATTTAATATACCCGATATCGGTAAAGTCGACGGATATTGCGAAGAAACGAATACGGTTTACGAATTTCAAGGCTGTTTCTGGCACGGATGTAAAAAGTGCTTCACCTGAGATACTATTAATGTCAAGAATCTAATAGATATGGAAACGCCTAGAAAACGAACAGAAAATAAAAACAATAAAATAAAAAAACGGGTTACAATTTAATAGAGGTTTGGGAATGTCAGGTCGATAAAAAAGTTATGAAAAATAAAGAGATTGTATCCCCGTTAAATCCCCGAGATGCTTTTTTCAGCGGCAGAACAAATGTAACTAAGCTCATTTACGTTTTCGAAGGAAAAGAAAAAGGACGATACGTCGATTATATTAGTTTGTATCCTACGGTTCAGTTTTATAAAAAATATCCGATTGGTCACCCTACTAGAATATATAACCCCGAAAAGATCGATCGAAATTGGTTGGGGTTTATCAAGTGTAAAGCCATTCCGCCTAGAAAGTTATACCACCCCGTTTTACCCATAAAAATTAAATGCGGAAACGCCGAAAAACTCTTGTTTCCGTTGTGTCAAAAGTGCGCCGAACTAAAAATTAAGGAATGAGGAAAGATATTCTATAGGAACGTGGTGTACCCCCGAATTATTTAAGGCAATGGATAAAGGTTATAAGATAGATAAAATTTACGAAGTTTGGGATTTTAAATTCAACAGCGAAGACACGGATCTTTTCAAAGAATATGTTTAAAAAATTATGAAAATCAAGATGGAAAGCTCTAAATTAAAGGTTGAAACGGATACTCCGTACGAATCGGAAGAACATTATAAAAAAATCGTTAAAGAAAGATTAAGTATCGAATTAGATAAAATAGAATATAATCCGGGCATGCGCGCGATATCTAAATTATGTCTCAATTCTCTTTGGGGTAAATTTGGTCAAAGAGTTAATATGAAACAAGATAAATACGTAAACGAACCGAAAGAATTTTACGAAATACTATTGGATGACAAAATAGATAATCTTACTATTCAGTTTATAAACGACGAATTTTTCGAAAGCAACGGCCACTTCTTTACTGTCTTTAGTCAAAAGGTTCCGCTTCTTTGTATCTACTTCCAACATCTACCAGTGTTAACGCGTATTTATACGTTTTCTTAACCACTTTATCGTGTGGCAAAAACAATAAATCGGCTTGATGCGTGTCGTTTTTTTTCCACGTTTTCAAATTTAGGTCGTACGATTTTCTTAGGCGCGAGTAAATAGATTTGCCAAATATATTTTTTTTTTTTGAGAAAATCAAACGCTTCCATTTCGCTCACATTGGCCGCTTTGGCTAATTTTTCGGTCGCTATTTTTCCTTCCAGTATCCCCGTGGACTCTAATATATCTTTTTCATTTTATCTTCCATTTTTATTAACGTTATAAAACGTTTTTGAGAATTTTTGCGGCGTAAAATGCCAAACCCGTTCCGATCAAAACGAATGCGATTTCTTTATTTTTTTGTTCTTCGGAGGGATCGTAAAAATCGCTCAATCTCGGTTCGGGTGGCATTTCTTCTTTACCGGTCATGTCGGAATAGAGTCGCATCGCTTCGTCTACATCTTTGAATGTGTGTAAAGAGTGTCCTTCTTTTCTCAATCTTTCGTTTAGAAAATCTAATCTTTTCGCTCTTTTGTGATTCCATTCGTCTCTAGCTTTAGAAAGTTTTTCCATGGCCCTGTCGTGTCTTTGTTGTTCGCCGTGATTAGAAAATAAAAACTGCGATCCGTTACATGCCAAGGCATTTATGACGGCACCGCCTAACATCATTGCTATCGTTGCCTTTTTTTTAATTAGATATTTTTTATTTCATTATATCTGCCGGAATGATTCCCTTTTTGACTAACATGTCTTTTGTGTAATTAGCGAGAGCAAAATCAACCATAATCATTCCGAGATCTTTTGGATCGACATCCAGCTTTTGTGCTTACGTTTTTAAAAATTTCTTGGATAATTGCGCGTATCCAATAGCAATACCCGTATTGACTGCTGCGTGATATGCCGTATTCACTAAATCTTTTTCACTCATATTTTTAATAAGAAAAAAAAATTAATACATTTCATGAATGTTGGGTTTTGATTCTTGTATTACTTTTGGTTCTTCTTTCAGTATTATTTTTGGTTCTACCTTTGGATAGAATAAAAATCCAGCAACTATAATTCCGCCAATTAGCCATTTCCAACTAATAGCATTGCTATCGTTGCTATTAGCATTGCTATCGTTGCTATTATCGTTGCTATTAGCATTGTTATATTTTTGCCATTTAATTTTAGCACCCTTCTTTCCCGCTTCCACACGTTTTGGATTATTCGTTACTAATTCCACTGGATTCATTGTGTTTTTCTATAATGTCAGATTTTTAAAATCCGGTGATGTGACGACTAGAAATGGTGGCTATACTAAGTGGAGCTAAAAATGCTCCGTATTTATAATATTAATGACAACACGTTTCGCAGATGGCATTGTCTAAGAAAGGGTCTTCATTTAATTCCTCGATCATTTTCGGCTCGTCTTTAAGATCGAAAAAATGTTTAAGTCATTGCGAATATAAATAGATGAGGGAATTTGCTATCGATTTAGTCATACGCATGCCGAGTCGAGCGTTAAGTAAACGATTTAATTTTTCGATGTCTTTATCGTTCATCTTTTCTAATTAAGAAGGTGACACCTCTTTTCCTAAAAAATGAGTCGAGTGTCCCGAACTGACTATGGTTGATAGTCTATCTTTGATAGATATATCATTGTTAGATAGATCATCATTAACTTTTGTTAATTCGTCATATCCATATTTTTATGTAAAGAAAGAAATTTTTATGTAAAATATAATATAATTTTTCAGTTCTGCGATACCTTTCCAATCGTAAAATATATAACATCGCAAATAATATCAACAAAGTCCATAAAACGATAAACGACAACAACACGAATAGTACTATTTCGGTAAGACGTCTCATCTTTTTTTATTATTACATAATGCCAATAATACAAAAAAAAATGCCAAATGATTTTAAAAATATATAATTATAAGTAAAATGTATATTTTATTAGACAAGATGTTTAACGAATGTGGTATAAAACAAGTTTTAATGAAAGATGAAATATCGTGTCAACTGTTTAACGACCAAGTTTTAATGTCTTGGCCCGGAGACGAAATAACGTGACAAATGCCGCGCATGCGTAGAAATTACCCGTGTAAACGTTCGGTCATTCCGAATTCGCTGTTTTGTAGCATTCATCATAATTACGTGAAAGAGCGCGGCGGATTGGCTTCTCTGAAATATTGTACTTCTTGTGGAAAATGAATGACAAATAGCACTAAATATGAAACGTGTTATTCGTGTGGAGGAAAAGAACGCGAAGCTGAATGGTATAAAGCGCATAAAAATCTGATAGAAAACGTGGACGACCTAGAAAAAACGATTAGTATTAATTATGGAGGTAGGTGTTTAAAAGATGAAATTATTGATGAATTTTTTTTATATATATTAGTAATATATGTGTTATAAACTTAGTAAAGATTTTCAATCTATTAAAGAAGACAATGAGGAAGAAATTCAATCTATTGAAACAGATGATGAAGAAGAGCTTGATGTCGATGAAATAATTCTATGGGTTGAAGAAGATGATCAAGATGAATTATATAATCTTAAAGAAGAGCTTAAGGAATTTATTATAAAGATGGAAGAAGAGGATGAAGAAGAAATTCTAGAGCGTAGAAAAAAGATAGACGAAGTAGTTTTAGAGTTGAAAGAAGATAACGAGAAAATTTTTTAGAGATTAAAGATGAGGAAAAAAATTTAAAGATGAAAGAATTTAATGAGGATCTCTTGTATTTTTGTACACGCTTTTTCTCGTTTCTATTTCGCGGCGAAAAGTCTGCTCTATATCGCTGATTCTCTGTAGACGATATTGTTGCGGATCATTTTTTAACGTCGGATACAATTTGTTTTCACTCATGTTTTTTTTTTTAAAGCGGAATTATTTTTTGAACGTATAATACGACGACGCCGTTGATCGACTCCGATTTAGAACCTTTATTCACGCTAAAATTTAGAACGTCGCCCGATTTTACTTGTAATGGTGGATTTAATGTTATGATATCGCCATTTTTCGTTTCGTAAGTCGTTTTTTCGACATCGTTCAAGATTAAAGTCACGTTTAATTCGCCCAAAAGTCCAATTCCGTCGAATAATATTTTAATATCCAACGATTTAAGTCTTCCGTTTTTGACTTCGAATTGAAACGTATTCATGATACGCCGATAAATCCGGATATACACATCTTTTTTTTATTATTTAAATTTTCTTAAATTCTAAATGCATGTGAACGGGATAACACTGATTATCGACGAATTCTCCGACTTCGTTCTTCATTTCTAAATTTAATTCCGTAACGATGTCGCGTTTTAGTTTTAAAAACGGGGGTTGTTTGAAATGTTCGTCATATAATTCGGAAAATTTTACGTTAGGACATGGCATATGTTTGACGATGTTACTGGGTTGTCCGTTGTAAAAATGACCTATTACCTCTTTCAAATGAAAATTAAGGAGTTTTAAAGGCATTAAGTCTATGCTCTTATCCGATACGATAGTACCACCCACCATTTGTTCTCTGGTCAATCCCAGAATTTTATTTAATTCCAGCGGTAATTGTAACAAGTTATTTTGATCATTCTCGATTCTTATTCTCAACGTATTTTTATCCAACACTATTTTTTTTAACATATTTAATTAAAAATCGTTGTATATCTTTAAAACTATGCGGACCGGCATGTATGGTATATATTTTTGGTCCTTCTATACCTCTAGCGTGCTGTATAGAAATGTCTTTTTTTATATTGTATAATCCGTTCCAAAAATGAATGGATTTTACTCAGACATGCCAATCGCCGTTCGTATTATCGATGTATTGCGATAATTTCACGGGCTTGCCGATTTCCGTTATGAGATGAAACATGTTTTTTTTATAACAATTAATATTATTTATTATAGAAAAATGAACGTTTACGAATACAAAAGAATTTAAACTGATCGTGTTTTGACGTCTGTGTCTCTGCCGATAAAAAATTTCACGCCTCGTTCGAGAATATTTTTACGAAATATAATAATCCGAATATATTCGATCCGAAATATTACACCATGTTACACCGTTGGTACGAACATCCGATAAGAGGTTTTTGGCAGAATCAACTCAATTTCGCGGTGTAGTGTGCCACTACCGGTTGCGGCGTGTCGCTAGATACGGGCAGAGACGAGTTATCGAAATCGTGTTTTAAATTTCACGTCTATTATCAGATCAGAAGAATTTTGAAAGAAATGTCCGTACCCTTACCCAGCGATTCTTATTTTAATCACTATACGAACAACGTCAATATTTCTGCCTACGAAAGAATTTGTCGCGAATTTAACGTGCCAATCGATGCGGATTGGAAAATCAAAGGCACCATTTCCGGGCAATATGACACGAAATGGTCGACGTTTATAGTCGACGATGCGTCGGATAAATACACACTTCCCGGCATCGCTAGAATTGACGCTTCCATTCGAGTTTTCGTGTGGGTAATTTTGGGATCTCAGGGTCAAACTAGATCGTCCATAGTAGGTAGTGGTGCCATTTCGCTGGATGAGCAAAAAAAATTTTTTATCAACGTCGAGGACGCGATTAATAGACCCCTCGATTTACCCGCCGACATTTCTCGTTTCGAAGATTGTTTGAGATTTGCCAACAGCAAAGTCGATTTGGTCATCTATCCGGGATTTTACATGATGCCCAGTAACATGGAATTAAAGATCGATCCAAACGTCGTCGATTACGGTAACGAAATTATAATCGCGCCCAAAATAGCAAAACCCGGTTTGAATGTCGAGTTGAATTCGAAAACATTTAAAAATCCGCAAAAACAAGTTTCTAAACCACAAAAACAATATAAAAATCTCAGATACCAAAGTATAAATCAATAGGATGTCCAGGACATAGATACAAATCCGGTAAAAATGGACAAACACGGACCTCTGGAAACCAAGAGGTGGGATCAGGTGCCATGGAGGAGTAAGCATCCCCTGTCGACCGGTCACACCCGCCGTGAGTCCACAGTCAAGTCCAATGAAACACGTGATGAGTGTATCCTCGTCACAATTGGTACAGACGTCTCAACAACCGCCAACGAAAAGGCAACTCAACATTTCACTTAGTGAAACAGAGTAGTCGCAAACAAGACTATTATACCGACCATAAAATTTGCGAAACGTTGACATTAAACGCGGTTTTCGATATCCCTGTGTCAATAATTTGTCAGTGAGTAGTTTACCTCTGTATATGAAATCTTCATATGTTGTGCACGCCCTGGCATATCGGATCATTTGTGAAATATAAACTCCATATGCGGGTGACTGAGGGATATTACTACTTAAATGTGGAAAATTTACGATGGGAAAGCCGAAATCGTCGCGTTTATCGTATAGCTTAGTTGCTAATCTCCCGTCTGTGTTTATATTAAGTAAAATGTCTAAGTATGAAGCGTGTGTACTTGATTCTGTTGTATCTTTAATTTCTAGTTCGCTGGGATATATCGCATTGACATATGTATGAAAATTGTCATTATTAATTGACAAAACGTCGTCGATATATCTAAATGTCAAATTAAAGGGACACGCTAACTTTTTTTTCTTTTGATTCAGCAGTTTCTGAATGAAGTCTGCTTCGTATGAATAAAGGAACAGGTCGGCCAATAAAGGAGCACAATTGGTTCCCATAGGAATGCCGACAGTTTGTTGAAAGACCACGTCTCCGAACATTACAAATATATTGTCTATTAGAAATTCCAGCATGTTTTTTATATCAACTTCAGTATACTTATGTAGAATCAGAGTGGTGTTTGACGAAATAAGTATCCTGATAGCCAATCACTAGATATTTAAATTTTCGGATACCACCTTTAGTGAAAAAGCAGTTGTCTATGATGCTAAAAAGTCTTTCTTTTAATTTTTTATGTGGAATAGTAGTGTAAAGAGTTGAGAAATCATAAGTTTTGATACTGTGAATTCGAGAAAAATTGTGTGCCTTCAAATTTTCTAAAAGCTGTTTAGAATTTTTAAGTATCCACATCTGATTTACACCGCTTCTGGAATAAGCAACTGTACAGTATTGTTGAAGTTTCTCCTTAACAGCTGTCAATATCTTGGTAAGGAGTAAAGATAAAGGTTTGGTAGAACATTTGCTGGATCCTGCTATGTATCTTTGCTTATATGGGTTTTTATGAAGTTTAGGTATCGAGTATAAATGTGGTAGCTCGAAATCGGTCTCCGTTGTAGGTATATCAAATGAGTGTAATACGGACATGTGATTTTGAAGGATCTCGTCCTTTGAAAGTGAGCTACGTGTGTATGTAGGATTTCCAGAATTCGTATTAAACCCAAGTTCTTCTAATAAACAATTATAGTAATGTGCCTTACAAATAAAAACTATATTATTTGAGGCTTTGTCTGCTGGTACCAGTACATATTGGTCATGTAACCTATCCAGTTCAGTTACTACTTCTGGATCATTAAATGCAGAGGGATAACGTGTTTTCATAGTCCCTTTAAGTTTTCGAATACGAGATTTTATCAACCATCGTATGGCTTTCAGCCATTCAGACAAAGTGTCTGGTTCTACGTCTTCATGTTTGGCCCATCGTCTGGCATAATCTTCGACAGAATCCATAACTAAACTGAAATTCTGACGGCAATTAAAGGAACAGGCTTCCCGGTATTTAGGGCCCCTTAAAATAAGATTTTTGAGGCTTTCATTTTCAACAATAGAAACGTCGCCGCCGGTAATGACATGCCCGATAGTATTGTATTGGAAAGGAGATGAAGCACATGAACATGTGACAGTGTTGTGTAGAAGATGGTTGATGTCTAGGCACTGCAAAACCTGTTTGTAATTGAATAGCTTGGATGCGATGCTAGGTGTATAGCTATATGAAATGCAAGGCGTGCTCTTCAGTTTAAAATATGGTGGAATACAGGACTGAACTTTTATACCTAAACAAATTTCTAAACCGCAGATTGAACCTAAAAAAATTTCTAACGATCACGAAAATAAAAAAAAAACCGCGATTTTTCTTTTCTTATTTTCGTCGATTTTCGCTAATAACAGACCGACGATGGCCATACCCAATGCCCACAAATGTTCTCCCAACCAAACGGCCGTTTTACCAAGAGTCGATAATATCCACGAGACGATTGAACCCAATATGCCGGGCAATGCTTCGCCAAATTTTGCGGCCAATCTCGCCAACAATTTTCCGATGGAATCTAATTGTTTTTTGAGCCATTCTTGTAATCCACCACCTTTATTCGGGGGTGGGGGTGACGGAGGTTTAATGGACGTAGTTCCTCCGGGTATTAACAGTTCGACTAAAAATCCTATTGTCATGCCAACGGCCGTTAAAATGCTAAAAATTGTGATTCCTTGTTCTCTGAATAGATCAGCTATTTTTTCTCTCAACGTAAGATTAATATTAACCCTTTAATAGTTTCTTTTATACTAGTAATTTGAGATTTTAATTTTCCTTTTAGAATGTCGATACTTTCGTTAATGCCATCTAGTTCATTTTGCGTTTTTGTTATTTCTCTCTCGATATGATCTCTTTTGTAGGTTTTTTTTCGAGATGCTCCTTCCATTGTGACAACATTCGTTCGTATTCTATTCTTTTAGCTTCTTGAACGCGTAAAGAACCGTTAATCGTTTTTAAACTTTTTTCCAACCCCTATAATTCTCTCCTGGGTAATTCCGTGTAGAGATCTTGTATACTATCCGATAGTTTTTCTAATCCATCGTCTAATTGTTTTACTCGCGTTTCGTCGCCGTTAAGAACGTCCATTCCTATTTCCTCTACTTTAGCGAGTTTATGTTGTACATTCCTTGCATTTTCTATTTCTGGAAGTTGGTCAAATAAACCCAGATCTCTAACAAATCGCGTTTGGCCTCTGCCTCTTAACGTGCTCTTAACGAAAATTTCTTAGGAGTACCATCATCATCCCACTCAAGTGTAGTTTCTTTCGTATTATCCATAAGTGGAGTTTCTTCCGTGTTATCATCATTGTCACCATCTCGATCGCCGTAAACAGGCATTTCAATATCTTCATCCATTTTTAATAACCGATTTAAAAATTTATATTATCTATATAAAAAAACATGAATTACGGAGATATCTTAAATCCGGACAGAAAATTAAGATTACCTCAGGGTATAAACAATTTGTTACCATTTCGCATAATCCGTCGACCATAGACGAAAATCAAACATTAACGATTCGTTTTCCAAATTTGAGCGAAAACGACGTTATCGTTCCACGCACGACTCGCTTGGCCTTTAATATCGAAGTTAACGTGGACGGTGGAGATATAACCAAGGCAGGAGTATACAATAATTTAGGTCGTAATATCGTAAAAAATAGAAGTTAAAATATCCGGAAACACCGTTCAAACGATCGACGACGATTAGTCTGTAACGATCTTTGGAAAGTGGAACGACGAAATATGGCCTATCAGGGAATACAAACTAACGAACTAAATATTTTAAGATCTAAGCCCTTACGATTTAAACTACATCTCGATCGTAGTGAAAACTTCGAAACGAGCGAACCGTTTTATCAGGCAGGATTACAAGCTCGATTAGAATACATGTTAATGTTTAACGACGCTAAAAAGATGTTTTTTCGGACGAGGGAGATAAAGAAGTCGGCTATAAAATTAATAATATAGAGCTTTAGAATTCGAAAATTTACGGACGTCAGTCTTGCCAGAAGCATTCGCCAGAGATACGGAGGAGATCACGCTTATTACTTCAATCAAATATTGCGATATCGTAAAACGACGATAAAAAATCGGATGCCGTGCTGAATTATCAAATCAACACTCCCACAAAATCGTTGTGTATTATTTTTATTCAAAGACATTTCGAAGAACGATCCCGAAGAATTTTATAAACTGCGAATAACCAAAGTTGAAACCACCATCAAAGGACAGCCGAATCAACTATTTTCGCAAGGAATGCGTCCTCACCAACAATTCGAAAAAATTAAGAAATTCTTTTTGGCGGGATTGAATCACAAAAAACAGACCGATTCCGTTGCCAAAGAATTAATGTTGTCGGAAATGACTCTAGGAAGATATCTTAAAGGTCGTTACGGTTTGTGGCTAGATCTAAGAACAACACCGGAAAATTATCTCCACGGCACGGGTCGTAAACTTCAAAATATCAGCGAAGGTATTTCCGTTCGAATAGAAAGAGAACCCGAAAGCGATACCGATCCTTTGGACGTTTACATTTTCGTGATTAAAGACGGACAAATTAACATGTCGAGCGGTCGTTTCGTAAATGTCATGTCTTAAAATTTAAATTACCATTTTAAAAAATGTTTATCAAACAACCCCATTCTGCCATGATAGTGGGTGCCACCGGTTGCGGTAAAACGGAATATAAAGATTTTTTCGAGCATATATTGATATTATGCCCTTCTATCGATTTTAATAAAACGTATAAATCTAGAAAATGGATAGGCGAAGATGTTAAACATCCAAAAGACAAATCTGTCGTCGTCGTAAATCCAGTATCTTCTAAAACGGGCGAAGAAAAATTACAAGAAACGTTGCGATTTTTTTACGAAAAATATAAATACGAATCCACATTATACATCATAGACGATTGTTCGGCTACGACACAGATAAAAAAGAAAGCGGACGCATTATCTATGTTAGCTTTTAGTGGTAGGCATGCTAATCAAAGCGTGTGCATATTAACGCAAAGATATAACTCGGCGCGTAAAGATTTTCGCACGCAAGTGAAATGGATGTGTCTATTTTACACGCAAGATAAATTTTCATTTCGAGATTGTTTGGACGAACACGACGTGATTGAAGATTCGGAAGAAGAAAGAAGAATGAAAAAATTATTATCTCAACACGAATATTCTAAATTCGTGTTGATATAAATTTTTTCAATAAAATATATAGCCATAAGGTTATATATATTTTTTATATTTACTATTTATTCTTCCTCCTCACTCTCAACTTCGTCATCTGAAGATTCTGCCTCAAATTTTTGCGGGGCATACTCTGCTAAATTCTTTTCATTCTTCATCGTCGTCTTCTTTGACACAATCACTTGTTCAACGTAACATTTTATTATTTTCATTATGGGTACGAATCCAAATATTATCAATTCTCAATGAACAAATAACTCTACAAACCTGATTTAAACAAATTTTTCAATCTTACCAATTATTTTAATAAACTTTTCCTGCTTCTGTTTATATTTTTCTTCTTTGTCACAAATAATAGGCAAATCATATCCAACAAGCTTAGTGGATCCATAGTCTTTTTTTTCCGTTACTCCATATGATAAAAGATTTGGAGTTTGTAAACAAAGTTCTCTCTTTATTCCATCTGGATAAGTATATAATATAGATGTAGGCTTTTTAACAACATTAATACTTCCAATAGACAATTTAGTTTCAACAAAATCGCAAATAGTTATCGCTGCCATTTTAATATATTATTATTTTTTCTTATATCATTTCAATTTAAAAACTCTTAATCGAATTTATACATAAAAATTGTGATATCACACTTTTTAATATACCCCCGGAAGTTACGCTAAACAAGGCTAAGCCGGAGTCCTACAAATATAAAAATATCAGATACCAAACTATAAATCAATAGAATGTCCAGGACACAGATACAAATCCGGTAAAAATGGACAAACACGGACCTCTGGAAACCAAGAGGTGGGATCAGGTGCCATGGAGGAGTAAGCATCCCCTGTCGACCGGTCACACCCGCCGTGAGTCCACAGTCAAGTCCAACGAAACAAGTGAGGAGTGTATCCTCGTCACATTTGGTACAGACGTCTCAACAACCGCCAACGAAAAGGCAACTCAACTAGTGACTTAGTGAAACAGAGTACTCGCAAACAAGACTATTATACCGACCGTAAAATTTGCGGAACGTTGACATTAAACGCGGTTTTCGATATCCCTGTGTCATTAATTTGTCAGTGAGTAGTTTACCTCTGTATATGAAATTTTCATATGTTGTGCACGACCTGGCATATGGAATCATTTGTGAAATATAAACTCCATATGCGGGTGACTGAGGGATTTTACTACTTAAATGTGGAAAATTTACAATGGGAAAGCCGAAATCGTCGCGTTTATCGTATAGCTTAGTTGATAATTTCCCGTCTGTGTTTATTTTAAGTAAAATGTCTAAGTATGAAGCGTGTGTGCTTGATTCTGTTGTATCTTTAATTTCTAGTTCGCTGGGATATATCGCATTGACATATGTATGAAAATTGTCATTATTAATTGACAAAACGTCGTCGATATATCTTAATGTCAAATTAAAGGACACCCCTAACTTTTTCTTCTTTTGATTCAGCAGTTTATGAATGAAGTCTGCTTCGTATGAATAAAGGAACAGGTCGGCCAATAAAGGAGCACAATTGGTTCCCATAGGAATGCCGATAGTTTGTTGAAAGACCACGTCTCCGAACATTACAAATATATTGTCTATTAGAAATTCCAGCATGTTTTTTATATCAACTTCAGTATATTTATGTGTAGAATCAGAGTGGTGTTTGACGAAATAAGTATCCTGATAGCCAATCACTAGATATTTAAATTTTCGGGTACCACCTTTAGTGAAAAAGCAGTTGTCTATGATGCTAAAAAGTCTTTCTTTTATTTTTTATGTGGAATAGTAGTGTAAAGAGTAGAAAAGTCATAAGTTTTGATACTGTGAATTCGAGAAAAATTGTTTGCCTTCAAATTTTCTAAAAGCTGTTTAGAATTTTTAAGTATCCACATCTGATTTACACCGCTTCTGGAATAAGCAACTGTACAGTATTGTTGAAGTTTCTCCTTAATGGCTGTCAATATCTTGGTAAGGACTAAAGATAAAGGTTTGGTAGAACATTTGCTGAATTCTGCTATGTATCTTTGCTTATATGGGGTTTTATGAAGTTTAGGTATCCAGTATACATGTGGTAGCTCGAAATCGGTCTCCGTTGTAGGTATATCAAATGAGTGTAATACGGACACGTGATTTTGAAGGATCTCGTCCTTTGAAAGTGAGCTACGTGTGTATGTAGGATTTCCAGAATTCGTATTAAACCCAAGTTCTTCTAATAAACAATTATAGTAATGTGCCTTACAAATAAAAACATTATTATTTGAGGCTTTGTCTGCTGGTACCAGTACATATTGGTCATGTAACCTATCCAGTTCAGTTACTACTTCTGGATCATTAAATACAGAGGGATAACGTGTTTTCATAGTCCCTTTAAGTTTTCGAATACGAGATTTTATCAACCATCGTATGGCTTTCAGCCAATCAGACAAAGTGTCTGGTTCTACGTCTTCATGTTTGATTCATCGTCTGGCATAATCTTCGACAGAATCCATAACTAAACTGGAATTCTGACGCCAATTAAAGGAACGGGCTTCCCGGTATTTAGGGCCCCTTAAAATAAAATTTTTGAGGCTTTCATTTTCAACAATAGAAACGTCGCCGGTAATGACATGCCCGATAGTATTGTATTTGAAAGGAGATGAAGCACATGAACATGTGACAGTGTTGTGTAGAAGATGGTTGATGTCTAGGCACTGCAAAACCTGTTTGTAATTGAATAGCTTGGATGCGATGCTAGGTGTATAGCTATATGGAATGCAAGGCATGCTCTTCAGTTTAAAATATGGTGGAATACAGGACTGAACTTTTTTTGTGATTTAGAGCATTGCCAATGTTTAAAGCGTCTATGCCTTTATTTGTGAATTTAAGTTTAAAGAAAAGACGTTTCTGTTCATAACAGTCATCGTATGTAACGCGTGCAGGCTTGAACAGTCTGTGATAAGCGATGTCCATTATAATGGAGTTCAGTATGTATTCTGGGGTTGAAGAATCCGTGTAGGGATTCATTCTTGCTTCTTGAAAAAGTTTATTGAGATTTTTAAAAGGAACAGAATAAAGTTAGCTGCGAATGTGATGAAAACCCAATTTTTTGTTAACGTAAGGTAAAAGAGATGAAAAAGTGACATCATGTATGTAGGGTCGGTTGTACGAACGATGTCCGTGACTTCGTTTACGTCTTACGTTAGAATTAAAAAGTTCCATCACATTAACACCATTACACTGTGGGCTTGACAGATTGCCTACACTTTGGATATTATCGTTACATCCATAGGGATATACAGTGCCAAGCTGTTTAATCCAAAATTCTTCACGTTGTCTACGGAAGGGGGTACTCAAGGTGGGATTGTTTGTCCAGTGGTATATTTTTTCAATTATACGAACTCTCATAGACAAGATGGAATGGTCAGGAGAGTTGAAATGTCGATAGAGTATCTGGTTACCCCCATTATTAATTTCGAATCGATGACCAGATACTCTTTTATTTAAAATTATTGATTGAAATGAAATACTCCATGAACTACATAGTTTGATTGGAACCATGAACTACATAGTTTGATTGAAATACATAGTTTGATTGGAACCATGAACTACATAGTTTGATTGAACTACATAGTTTGATTGGAACCATGAACTACATATGTTCTATAAAATTGAATTTAAATATATAGTTTGGATTGGCGCCTTGAGTTTAACGGTTTACGTTAAAAAAGGGTGAGCTCTGGAATTCTACATGTCTGCTATAACCAATTGTTTACTATATAAAACATCTCAGATACCAAAGTATAAATCTTTAGGATGTCCAGAACACAGATAAAAATTCGGTAAGCATGGACGAACACGGACCTCTGGAAAACAAGACGTGGGATCAGGAGCAATGGAGGAGGAAGCATCCACTGTCGACCCATCACACCCGCCGTGAGTCCACATGGAAAAGGTGAGAAACAAATCCTCGTCACAATTGGTACAGACGTCTCAAAAACCGCCAACGAAAGTACAACTCAACATTTCACCCAGTGAAACAGAGTAATCGCAAGCAAGACTATTATACCGACCGTAAATTTTGCGGAACGTTGACATCAAATATGGTTTTCGATATCCCTGTGTCATTAATTTGTCAGCGAGTAGTTTACATCTGTATATGAAATTTTTATATGTTGAATACGCCCTGACATATCGGATCATTAGTGAAATATAAACTCCATATGCGGGTGACTGGGGTATTGCTAATTAAATGTGGAAAATTTACGATGGGAAATCCTGAATCGCGGCGTTTTTTTGGAATAGCTTATTTGCCACTTTCCCGTCTGCGTCTACAGTAAATAAATTGTCTAAGTATGAAGCGTATGTGCTTGGTTGTGTTGTATCTCTGATTTCTAGTTCGCTGGGATTTATCGCATTGGGATATGTTTGGAAATTGTCATTATTAACTGACGAAAGGTCGTGGATATATCGAAATGTCAAATTAAAGGAAACCGCCATGTTTATTTTTTCTTTTGATACAGCAGTTTCTGAATGAAGTCTGTTTCGTATGAATAATGGACATGGTCGACCAATAAAGGTGCACCATTTTTTCCCATAGGTTTCTATAATGAATATCCAAATCGTTGCATTTTAATGACCAATAATAGTTTGCCACATAAATAATAATCATTGTGTCTTCCAGAGCATGACATTAATTTATAGTAGTCAAAGAAGACCGAACCCCGATTTGATTTAGTATAATAAAACGTAAACAATAGCAACTATGATGTTAAGTAGAAATACATTTTATTTCTGGTTTTCCTCTCCAAGGCTCTATGATAGAGCGGAGGGTTTTTGGCCTTAGTCCTGACTTGTAAGTTCCACCACAAAAAATAAGCACAGTGTTTTGATGTACAACTAATTACCGAAAACGTCAATGGTACACTATTCACCTATCATGAATAAAAAGGTATTTCTATGATGGAAATATTAGTATGTTATTTTTAAGCGGAATTTATACATTCTCTGCTCTCCAAAGGAAATAAACAGTAAGCATAGCGATTCAATTTTACTTACAGGTATATCGACGATGTTCTGTCTATAAATAATTCAGATTTTCAGAATTACCTCGGCCAGATGTATCCTGTGGCGCTAGAGATTAATGAGATGACAGAGAGCAACAAATCTGCTTCTTACCTAGATTTAATCCTGTGGATTAGAAAGGACGGTCAACTTCACACTTCCCTTTATGACAAACGCGACGATTTCAATTTCCATATCAAAAACCTCCCGTTTCTAAGTAGTAATATTCTATCTTCTCCTGCCTATGACGTTTTCATTTCAAAACTTATACGTTATGCCAGGCCATGCTCTTCTTATGAATGTTTTATTCTGAGAGCAAAACGACTAGCCAATAAACTACTTACACAAGGTAACGTTGTTGAACGCTTGGAGTCGTCGTTTAAGAAGTTTTATGGTCGATACGGGGATCTTGTTAAACTTTATGAAGTATTAGATAATATTCTGGAGCAGATAGACTGTGACTCCCTTTCACCAATCGTGCATTTCACCTTACTCGACCTTATCAACAAACTTGACCTTTTCACCGAATTCGACTAGAAAAGTTTCCATGGGACGTTTGCGACGGGTGTGGCATGCCAGCAGAAGACGCTGACTCCATCCGGACACCTGGTCTTATCCCATTTCGGATTCACAATTGTTCTTCATGTTGAGACCATTTTCACATCTTATTCGTCGTGTTATAATGGACTTGATTTTAAGTTATCGATTGGTACTTCTTCAATTTTACTTACTGCTAGTTTGATACAGTGAGATTGACCTTTGATGTATGGAGAGCCGTCGTCGCCTTCCATAAGGTAATAAAACATACTTTATTAAGTAGAACTGCCGTGTGGAGTTTGAAAACATTATTTTTGTGGTGTAACAGTCAGATTGTCATAATGACTTGACCTTTCAGATATGATTTTGAATCAAGCTAATGACACAACGCCTTGACATGGACAGCTTTTATGTTAAGTATAAATACATGATGAGGCAGAAAGATGTTACAAGTCAGAAAAGCGGACGGATTAAAAGGTGGGGCATTGCTATAACATAATACTTTGTCTAAAGACTGGCGTATGACAAGTTTCGGAGTATTTTTTTATACGGGTCCCGTGCCAAAAATGGTTCACAGAAGAAAACTCAAGGCTTTGACATTAGTCCACAAGTTACTTACGTAGAAGTAAGGAAACAAAAATAGTATATAATTTAACCATAAAGTCGGTTGTGATTTAATTACATTAAATATTGAAACTTTGGGGATGAAATGGAACGCGTTTATACTCAGACGTTTGTAATCGGTTGACAGAGTGCATAATTCTGAAACACCTGCTGTCATAACCATAAGAAGTATTTGAACATAAATATGCATTTCACATATTATAGTGTTTTCCGTGTCAAATACCATCAGATAATGGATATTCTGTTAAATACATACTGTAATTTGACCTATCAATGCCCCTTGTGCTATTTCAGAAATCTATATCCAGATTCAGATTTAAGCAAATTGCCCTGTTTTAAAGGCGTGAAAAGAAATATTACAATTCACCGAAGACTTTCCAATTGAAATGTTTTAGCATGTAATAATACCAGTAGAACCGAGAATTAAACATGCAATCTAGCTGTCGTTGCCAAGGTTCTAATTGCTCGATATTTTGTTTAAATCTGAAAGGGAGCAGTGAATTAAATCAGATGTTATTTTAAAATAGTCTTAATGGACACCTTTTACTGCGGCTATTGATTGATTAACAACTGGAAATCTCTCAGTGTCATTTTCAATCTGGAGAAATGCTATCTTCTTGTTAAATATGTTAACGTGTTCACACAGTTATAGAATGCTATCATGTTATATTTGTTCTTGTTTTTGTAATGTGTTCGATTTTCCATTTGTAAATTATACGTATATTTGTTTCTATTGATTTATATGTGTTATTAGGAAATATGTTATCCAGAATTACATAAATTATAATTTTACGGAATACAGCTGTTACCCTGTAATTCGTCACAACCATTGACATAATGTTTTAAATCATCCTGTTTAATCTAATTTAGATTATTTTGTCCCATTCGTTATGGTTAATTATAGGCAATGTTTAGAGACTTATGGAAACTTGTGGTTCTGGTAAGTACTTGTGAATGTGTAACTCTAAAAATACAAATTGTAAAACTATTAGATTAAACATGTTTGGAATACTTGTAATACAGGGATAATAGATAGCAAGACGATGAATATTAAAACTATAATTATCTAACACATTGTATGCATTTTTACTCTATGGAGATATCTATTTATTATAGGAGTCCTATTTATAGGTTCCAAAAGTCAGAGAGCGGACAGAAAGTTAGAATTATAGGGCATGTGTAAAGTACGAATGGATACCAAAATGTTAACTGATGCACTTCCTTTAAAGCACTTCACACAAACGTATTGAATATTGCACAAAGACAGATTTTCGGCAAATATAGAGAAGGGATCATGGGAACTCAGAATTGAATGTAAACCGGTCACAACTCCCGTGCGTCTACAACTTCATTTAAATCAAGTTAAGTACATACTCCAGTCGCACTTCATAAATGAACTAATCAACTACTTATAAGGAAGTATCTCAACGTCTTAGTAAAGCAATTAGAAAACATCTACCGTATAAGCAGAAATGTTTGGCATTATTAGCGAGGTTGCCGATATCGCAAAAACTGAATACCGCTAACAATTCATTCCTGGCCGTAGGTAAGAGTATCTTTATTTAATAATAAAATCGATACTCTCGATAAAATTATATACCATATTTTATGACGCTAAATGTGCGTCTCTCTAAAATTTCCACTTATACGGTATTTAAGCGACTTTTTAATATCGTAAATATCACATACTCATTATGTGTATGAGGTAATCGATAAGTAAATATCTCCTAGCATATCGACCCGGTTTGGATACTAAAACAAACCCTGAATGTGGTAGAGGAATATTACAATTCAACTGTGCAAAGTTGACAATGTAGATTATCAGTATGGTGTGGTATTGTCATCATTTAATGATTTACAAAATATCCCCACCGTATAAGGAGTTCCCTGGCGTTTATTAGTTAGACATATCAGATACACATTGGTAGATCACAAGCATCAGTATCAGACTTTGAAGTTTAAAGTGCCGACTTCTGTGTATACACTAGTTAAATGCCTATTAATGGTAGTTAAATGAAGGCGTTCCTTTTGACAAGTATACCATGATAATCTTACATATTACATTTCATGACATCTCCATTATCTTTATCTTAAATGTATTAGTGTTTGATTCCCAGTACTTTGGCTTTGGCTATAATGTATTCGACCTCGGTTGAGATAAACACGATATTTGACACGTTCAAAAACACTAACTGCATTGACGAAAGTCCATACTCAAAGACCAAAATATTTGGTAATTCATCTACAATCAATATCAGAAAGGAATACTCTATGTGACGTAGATCTTCAAGACACTTAATTTAAACAAAAAGAAGCACTTCAAAAACGATATTTTGACATGTCACGCCTTATATAAAACGCGATCTATGTAGAATATTTCTCTTCTGCAAGACCCGTAAAATGCACTTAAAATACCGGGTACGGGTATACGGAATCAAGACATCTGCTTGCGAGATTAATGTTCTCTCTCTCTCTTTCTCTCTCTCTCTCTCTCTCTCTCTCTCTCTCTCTCTCTCTCTCTCTCTCTCTCTCTCTCTGTGCTAAAATATGAATCATCATGATGCATTAATAGCTTGGCGATATTGCATGAACTGCACACAATTTGTCCTTTCTTAGTAACAAGTGCATGTAATGAATCAATATGCTAATGATTATTTTGTTTTAAAGGACAAATGGTGTTTTGATATCGACTTTATGAATTATTCGTTAGTCGTATTGCAATATATAATTACGCGATTTTTGAATGCGTTTTTCGTCATCACCAACAATTGTTCAGTTATATGGTGGTCAGTTTTGATGGCGAGAACAGGTCACCAGCTTCTCGTAAGTAAACTAGCAGACATGTTCATACCATTTCCCGAAGTTCTAGCAAGGAACGATACATTTACTTATATTAATTTTTGTTTTTTACAGCCCGTGTCCAGGTTTAATTTGGCATTAATAACTTTAGTATTTGACATCTGAAAAAGCTTAATAATACGTTAAGTATTGTAACATTCGTTTATTTACGTGAAATTCAAGTTCTCTGTGTTTATAAATTTCTTTTTAAACGAACTCGTTATGTGTATCTTTATTTAGAATTCAAACATCTTTCGTTCGAATTTAAAATGTATTTACAGAGGTAAACTACTCGCTTGGACATTATTGACACAGGGATATCGAAAACCGCGTTTAATGTCAACGTTACGCAAATTTTACGGTCGGTATAATAGTCTTGTTTGCGATTACTGTTTCGCTGGGTAAAATGTTGAGTTGCCTTTTCGTTGGCGGTTGTTGAGACGTCTGTACCAATTGTGACGAGGATTCACTCTTCGCCTGTTTCATTGGACTTGACTTTGGACTCATGGCGGGTGTGACTGGTCGACAGGGGATGCTTACTCCTCCATGGCATCTGATCCCACCTCTTGGTTTCCAGAGGTCCGTGTTTGTCCCTTTTTACCGGATTTGTATCTATGTCCTGGGCATTCTATTGATTTATACTTTGGTAAATTATTTTTTTATATATATAAGTGTACCGCGATAAATCGGGATACCAGGTTCTGTAAAAATTGGGTACTATTTGAAGCCCTTCACATGACTGAAGGATCCTTGAGTGGGACGCTAAACAACAATAAACAAACAATCCAACAGCAGCAGTTTACAGATAGCTTATATTGTTCAACTCTTGTTCCTTCCATTACTATGGAATAACCCACACTTTGATTTCAGTAATATCTACCGTTTTTGTGTACATCTGACAAATAATCTTGGTAGAATGTACTAATCGAAGGACGGCACATAAGACAATATACAAATCAAGTGAAAGCTAAACACGCACGGATCTCTGAAAAACCAGATATGAGATCAGGTGCCATGGAGAAGTAAGCAACCCCTTGCCAACCGGTCATATCCGCCGTGAGTTCACAGTTAAATTCAAATGAAATAATTGAAAATTGAATCCTCGTCACAGTCGATAAAATAATTCAACAACCATTACCGGCAATTCAATATTCCACACAGTGCAAACTCTACTTGTGCATGTATGTGTTATAGTAAAATTATGTACCAATTATGTTTGTCGTTCTTTGTAATTGATGATAAGTATTGACTGATTGTTGAAACAAGCGGTGGGGTATTATACTTACTTAACGACAATCACACTAGGTTATACACGGTTCTAAGTAATCAGAGTTTATAAATATTATAAACACATAATACCAAGGTTATAATAAGTAATGTTCATATGTATGAAGGTATTTTAACAACAGGTTATATTACTAAAGGCGAAACCAATCATCTGACACATTCTTTGAAGAATTATTGGTTTATTGGGACATATTAGTTTTATTTCTCTCTCTGACATTTGTGATAGCTAATTGTGTTTCATGATATGAACTAACTAATGGAAGTTTTCTGCAAATTGTCAGTTAACTGATCAGGTATACCTCGCTTTAACTCACTGCAGAAATAACGTCACTAAAATAGACCATATGAATCGATATTGAGGTAGTATAATAAAGGAATTCTGACGAAAATAGTTAACGTTTCATAAATTATGAAATTATGAAATATATTTCGTCGGTCTGTAACATGAAAATAGAAATTTCTTTGGACTGTGTCCAACGATTCCCGGAACCTAAGCATTTAAAGGAAACGTGGTGAATGTTCCTTCCGCGTATAAAATCAAAGCAATGGGACTGCTGGTGCAATGTAAAACAGTGGTTCCCTATCCTGACAGGCACGTGAAGACCTTTAACTGCATACCTGAGTTAGTATTGGGTTATTACCTTACAACTGACTATTAAAAAGGTTTTCTACCATGGGTAGATTCGTTTTAGCATTGCGTTAGACGAAGGACACCCATTTGAAAATCTAAATCAAACTTTTTGATCTTCAGATTCGACAAACACCCATGCATAACGCCTTATACTGTTAAAATATCGTTTTCAATGTGACGATGATGAACTTTCTCCATCAATTCATAAACAAATCGTTGGTAGCGTCAGTGACATAAATATTGATGTATGCTACGGCTGTGTAAGCATTACGTCTATAGTCGTGAATTATGATTATTCCGTCCCCCACCCACCCCCAAGAAACCAATTTTCAAATTCACTTAACAATCATGCTATTTTGTATCAAGGCTAGATAATTTAAAATGTACATCTTTTGGCACAAAATGTATGAATTTTATTTTGAATAGTGTTAACGCTACATTCAAAATTTTTATAGTTATATGGTGGCAGTCAGATTTAATGGTGGAGGGGAGAACCCGGTTACAAATGCAAACGTTTTTGTTAATTCTATTCGGGATTTTGTTTTTATATACAGTAAAACCTCCTGCTATAGTGGCTACCATTATATAAGGGTTACCTGTTTATAAAGGCCAGTTTATTCAAGTCTCTTGACTGCATACTTCAACTAAACTGAACCTGTTTATAAGGTTCACCTGCGAATGAAGGTCAATATTTTCTGGTCCCTTGGGTGGCCTTTATATACAGGTTTCATTGTAATTGTTTTTGAAATATGTAACAAAGATATGTTGACATCATGTACTAAAAGAGGAAAATTTCGATGACGTTTAAGAAGACACAATTAGGTTTGTAATAATGATTAAACAATACGATTAGTATAATACTACAAAGACGTCGTAAGATAATGAATGCAAACACATGGATGATTATCAACAAGAGCCAATTTCACGTATAAAATATCTTTCTTTTGAAATCACATTATCTGTAGTAAATTTGTGAAAAGAGAATAGAGCATATTGTCCATGGCCATATGATTTTGATAATTACGTCATTTTATTATCTATATTCTGATACTTAAATACGCTGTTTATGTACACGAAAGCAATTTTGTTTGGTGATACCCATTTCACCGGTGCAATCTAAGGCAGGTAAATCAGTTAACCTTGTGTAGCAAACGTCATATCCTGATTACTGGTTTATCTTTTTATTTTATTTTTTTTGTACATTAAAATAAATTTCCTTTTTTCAATTAAGGACAAGTTCTGTATCGAAACGAAATAGCTTTCTGAGATAGGTTTTAATGCAAATTAAAGTTTATACCGCATATTTCTTTGTTCTTTTTTTACAATTAAAAATGAAATGAAAAATGTATTTTTCAACAACCAGGCTGTACGACAATATCGACGATTTAAGCTTTCCAATCACCAGTTTTTCAAATAAGATGTAACATGCACTGCACTTATGCCGATATAATAGTTCGGCAGTGGTAATGGATCTATTTTAAAGTGTTACATTAGGTATTCAGGTAATTGCATATCCCCCTACATTTTTTTTAAATTTAATACCTTCACATAAAATAAAAATTAGTGATGTTATTTTAATTGGTTGTTAATGTAGATCATTTTAATGATGAGATTTCGATATATATATATATATATATATATATATATATATATATATATATATATATATATATATATATATTGAGAACTAAGTCATCGGTGTAACCATAATCCCTACGTTATTGTGTACAAATTTGTAAAAGAATGGGTACTACTCTTCCAATCGTTTTGGTTACGAGTCAGTCAACCGTAGGCAGGACTTAGCCAAAGAGGATACAAGTTGAGATGGTTACGAATTGAGATGGGTCTGAGATTACAAGCATTCCACAAAGGGGTTAACACGTTGCCATACAGGTAGCAAAAATAAAACACAAAACAAACAGAAAAAAGAAGAGATACAGAAATTGTGCTAGAAATAGACCGTTGAAAATCTTTGCAATTTTTCTTAATGTTGAGACCATTTGCACATCTAATTCGCCGTTTTATAATCGACTTGGGTTTTTGATTATTGATTAGTACTTCTTCAATTTTACTTAAAACATTCAAAAGATCCGAACAATAAAGTTAAGCGCGCGTAATTTAAACGTTTGTTACAACGTTTAAGTATGTCAATACCGAACGGCATTATGGTAGTTACCTTGTTGATAAATACATGTAGACCTTCAGAAATAATTTTACAATCAGACAGGCGATAGGCACGAATGAGTTAATCGATGGGCACGAATCAACCAATTCACTTTCGTACGAGTTGTGATGGATACAATTTGTATTTACTGTCGTTACGAGTAAAACTTTTTAGATCTTGAATCACAGATTACTAGAAAACAGAGAATATCAAAATTAACAACCTTACTGAGCGTAAACCGCCGGTCATTGGCCTTTAAACATTGAAAAAGATATCCGTTACCCTTTCAGGTGAAACCTGATATTTCGTTTGTTATGTTTTGCATTTTTTTTTTGCATGTTTATATAGTTTTTTTTTTTCAATACCATTCGTGTCAGAAGTCATTTTTTCATTTTAACAATGAAATGCAAATTAGTGCAAAAATCAATAAAATACTTAAATAAGTAAGTTTCAGTTCGAGTTTTTAATATATAAAAATCTCAGATACCAAAGTATAAATCAATAGGATGTCCAGGACATAGATACAAATCCGGTAAAAATGGACAAACACGGACCTCTGGAAACCAAGAGGTGGGATCAGGTGCCATGGAGGAGTAAGCATCCCCTGTCGACCGGTCACACCCGCCGTGAGTCCACAGTCAAGTCCAATGAAACACGTGAGGAGTGTATCCTCGTCACAATTGGTACAGACGTCTCAACAACCGCCAACGAAAAGGCAACTCAACATTTCACTTAGTGAAACAGAGTAGTCGCAAACAAGACTATTATACCGACCATAAAATTTGCGGAACGTTGACATTAAACGCGGTTTTCGATATCCCTGTGTCAATAATTTGTCAGTGAGTAGTTTACCTCTGTATATGAAATCTTCATATGTTGTGCACGCCCTGGCATATCGGATCATTTGGGAAATATAAACTCCATATGCAGGTGAGTGAGGGATATTACTACTTAAATGTGGAAAATTTACGATGGGAAAGCCGAAATCGTCGCGTTTATCGTATAGCTTGGTTGCTAATTTCCCGTCTGTGTTGATATTAAGTAAAATGTCTAAGTATGAAGCGTGTGTACTTGATTCTGTTGTATCTTTAATTTCTAGTTCGCTGGGATATATCGCATTGACATATGTATGAAAATTGTCATTATTAATTGACAAAACGTCGTCGATATATCTAAATGTCAAATTAAAGGACACCGCTAACTTTTTCTTCTTTTGATTCAGCAGTTTCTGAATGAAGTCTGCTTCGTATGAATAAAGGAACAGGTCGGCCAATAAAAGAGCACAATTGGTTCCCATAGGAATGCCGACAGTTTGTTGAAAGACCATTACAAATATATTGTCTATTAGAAATTCCAGCATGTTTTTTATATCAACTTCAGTATACTTATGTGTAGAATCAGAGTGGTGGTGTTTGACGAAATAAGTATCCTGATAGCCAATCACTAGATATTTAAATTTTCGGGTACCACCTTTAGTGAAAAAGCAGTTGTCTATGATGTTAAAAAGCCTTTCTTTTAATTTTTTATGTGGAATAGTAGTGTAAAGAGTTGAGAAATCATAAGTTTTGATACTGTGAATTCGAGAAAAATTATGTGCCTTCAAATTTTCTAAAAGCTGTTTAGAATTTTTAAGTATCCACATCTGATTTACACCGCTTCTGGAATAAGCAACTGTACAGTATTTTTGAAGTTTCTCCTTAACAGCTGTCAATATATTGGTAAGGAGTAAAGATAAAGGTTTGGTAGAACATTTGCTGGATCCTGCTATGTATCTTTGCTTATATGGGTTTTTAATTGAGGGTTGCATGTAAAAAGTGCACACATTGTGATGTGTAGCTTATGAGATATTCCTCAGTGAAAGGGATATTACCTAATTTACCAAAATTCAATACTTGTTCTTGATGTACAGAGACACATGAGAGGTATATACAGACATAAATGATATGATATTCCAATATATCTTATGTAAATGAGGTCAGGTCCAGTGTCAAAAGCATATACAAATAGTAAGGTTTGATTAATCAATTGCAAGTGAAGGATTGTGAAACTTGCTTTCACAAGCAATTTTCACAAAATATAGGGGAATTTAAGAATTTTTATGCCTGTGGATAACTTTTTTATTGCACATAAGTTTAGTAAAAAAAAACACCGCAATCTCATTAAAATCACAGTTTTTATCTCATTAAACAGTCAATTTCCTGGCTCGGCTTCACGTTAAATGTACCTAAATTATTAAGAATAGCAGGTTTTTACAAGGTAACTTATCAGGTTTCAACAATGTATTAGGTTCTAAAGTGTACCGTTTCACTCTACAGAAACGTACCCGTTTTGAGACACACTCTCTGGATTATGTATTTGCTTTTGACGGATTAAATACACTTTGTTTACAGAAGTTTCACCTTTTGAATATTTAAATTCTTGAAGTTCTCTTTGATAACTATGCGGGATGAATATTTGGATCACTGTGCGATTACTTGTACTGACATATTGTATCATCATCAAAATATCAGGTGTCGACAGGGGATGCTTACTCCTCCATGGCACCTGATCCCACCTCTTGGTTTCCAGAGGTCCGTGTTTGTCCATTTTTACCGGATTTGTATCTATGTCCTGGACATCCTATTGATTTATACTTTGGTATCTGAGATTTTTATATATTTAACCTAGGAACTGTATCAATAATTTTTTATAAGCAATTACAATAATCTATTACTAGAAAAAAGATATAATTAATTATCAAATTGCCAGTTGACTTGCGGAAGACCGGTTGTCTCTATTCGGGTACATTGTAACCAAGTTCTCTCCTCCAGCAATATCAACTGACCGCCACTATATATAACTGAATACTTGAGTGTGACGTAAAACAAAAAATCCAAATGAAATACTGAATTCAGTTCTATGGGAAGTTGTATTTATTTAGTGTGTTACGAGGACACAATCTGGATGAACAAAAACATCCAATTGTCTGCAGTAATTGATGATGATAGATTATACATTATAGATAAGGGATACTAATTTCATTTAATGCCATTCGTTGAATGAAGTTTTAATTGCTTTTCATTTCTCTCCAGAACAAAATGAAAGGAACTTCAATTATAAAAAAGCAATCCGTTATCCTTTCAGGTCAATATATATCTACGATCAAACATAAAATATCAATGTTATCATTTTTATTTTATCTTACACCTAAGGGCGAAAATTACAAGGGGACAAATTTAAAAGTACATGTATTACACATACACGCATACATACACACACACACACACATCAACATAATAATATTGTTGCCCCAAAAATCTTCCGTATGTATTACATCGCATTAAGGGGCGTTCCGTTCCCTTGAAGATTAAGAACGACAGTTATGGTTTACAACCTACATGCAGCGTTTTTTATCAAAGAGAAATGTTCAATAATACAGATATCAAACTCAGCCGATAATTCTTCAAATCTACCGTCACGAAGCCAGATGTTTTGCATATATGATTTCTATATCCAATGCCGTAAGAACAAATAATAAATTCCTTTTCATCACGTGTTTGGGATTAATCAGGTGTTGAAACTATTCTTTGTGACGCAAAAAGGAAAGGTAAAAAAAATTGACAATCGGCTTTATATCTACGTAATTTACTTATGATATCGGTTTTTGTAATTTGAGTGATTTCCAAAATAGAAGAATTTGTACATAGCGACTGTAATTTCCTTCATTACAGTTACACAAAACGACCGTATTGTTGCATCAATAAAACCAGTGGGTCATCACGTGATCTAAGTGTTAACCGCGAGCTGGAGCACACTTTCCATGACCATGTTACGGTAGCGATTTGTCGGACAAGTATTCTCTGAACATATGAATAAATCAATTAAGAATAAAATAACACACATTCATTCCATTCCATTCATATTTTTATTTAAAGCCATTAATTACAACAAAACAAACAAAAATCTCTGGAAGAAATCGAAAACACAAGAATAGGCCTGCATCTGTAGCACACTGTACATGCCCATATCATAGGTCTATTGCGATAGATCTAGGTCATGTAATGAAA
>BROG01001261.1:0-84662 GCA_030159075.1 Atrina japonica | reverse complement strand
GTCTCTACAAGCGATTTCAAGGTATCAATGGCCACTGTATGGTCCAATAGCCCTTTGTCAATTTTTTCATTGACGTCCCGATTTTCAGACTCTAAGAAATCAATGATTTCATCTGCTCTGGCTTGTGTAATTTCAACTATCATGTTCTTGCATTTGTTTACTTTCTCTATTATTTCGAATTGTTTCTGTGAATTTTTCTTTTTCGCTATGACCAAGTTCCTCGTGAATCGTTCTAGTTTTGGAATGTGTTCATCCGTTACTTCCTTGCACGTGGTGAGACCATGGAGGCGTGCTTCTGTGGCAGCTTTTCTGACTGAACTCAATCCGTGAGATAAGTGTTTTTCTTCAACACATTTATAACACAGCCTTACATGACAAGTGTCACAAAAGATCGTAATGTCCACTCCAGTATGAACATGGCATGTCCACTTAGCCTCCTGGGCAAAATACATACCAGTAGCCATGCTACGTGTTTGTTGATCGACGAACGATCTAAATATCAGACCTAAAATTTAACAGAGTTAAAACTGAAAAAATTGGGGACAGTATGCACAGTGATAAGATATAGTTTTAAATGTAAACCCTATTTTGATATCTTATCTTTAAATTTTCATGAATTACATAAATTGATGCATATGTACTCCAGTTGACTGCCAGTGCTTTACAGAACGTTTTGTCAAATGTTTTTGAAAAGACGAAGAAATTATACTTACAAGTAAAATTTTGTAAGAACTGAACAAATTTGCATTTAACATTCAGTATGTGAATATAATTTGATTATCATTCATTTTAAGTTCATAATAGGCGTTTTGTTATCAAATCGATAAGCTCAATGATTTCAAAATGTAAACATCTTGGTTATCGTATCCTCATGTAAACAAATAACAACATGTTTACTTATACAAATGTAAGGTTTTTTTTATCAATTATTCAAACTGATACTTAAAAAGATCAACTGAACTGGTAGTTACCTAAAGGTGTATCATAACCTTGACCCTGGGTCATATATTCAAGGTTAAGGTAACACTTTATAAGAATTCTTGCCCGACATAATCTATCAGCTGTAACAGGTCATTCAGACAAACTGTGTTAGTATAGTAAAAGTTACAAAAGACTTAATACTTGACCTGTCGCCAAATGTCTGACACTTGTCTCCCTAAGTGCACTATATGACGTCATATTCACACAAATGTTTGATGGGCCAAAATGTGTTTACTATGACATCATTATTCAACAGTTCAGAAAATTCAAAAGGTAAGCTAGGTCTACCAGACATTTTATAAAACTTGTCAATGGTAAAGTAAATTGTAAATACACAAGATTATCGCTGATCACCTCAAGACAAATTTTAATTTTTTTCTATTTCTTATACAAAATTGCAGTACATAATACGTAAATTCAAATTTAAATTCATATAATAAATTACAAAAAAAGAGTGGAATTGTAATTCTTACAAATAGTAAAGGCACTGAGTTGGCGCAGAGTACAGAATTGTAAAACAATTTTGAACTTGTCTCCTCATGCCAAATGTAAATAGATGGTTAAATTTTTTACAGTAAAATTTTGTATTTAAAAGCTGATGAAGTCTACAGACTATCGAACACACTGGGCAAATTAGGAGTTCACAATTAGGAAACACTTTAATTAGATTAATCATGTATATATTCAAAAGATTCAGAATGGATTTCTTGAAAACAAATGTATTTAACATACAAAATTGGGCGTTAAAATTAACTCGCAACAATAAGACAAACAGGTTTAATCATAAATTTGATACATTATAAATTGTTTCATTTATATAAAATATATTCCATCAATTTAAAAATGTCATTCTTTGCACTAAAATTTACACAATCTCCAATAAAGACACTCAGTGGTGAATAGATCTATACAAAATACCATGCATATAAGGATTCAATTTTGACATTATTAGCAAGCTAGGTTGTTCAGATCGCTAAAATTGAATATCGCCAAAAATTCATTCTTCGTCGTAAGAGTTATATTTTATATACCATATTTTTACGACAAAACGCTAAATTTACATCTTGCTATAATTTCCACTTATACGGTAAAATGTTTTGTAAGAGCTTTATACAAACCTTATGAACATGATCAGAAAAGGGCCTTTTAATTGAATACTTTGTTATAGGTCAATCTCATATATATTCAACTCATAAATTAAGGTGATACAAAAATTAAATTACGACCAACCCAAAAATTTTTGACAACGTACCTGTAAAAGCAGGTTCACGTTTCATAATTCTTTCATTACAAAGACACCGGTGGAGTAGCCTATGTCACTGAGGTAAATCCGAGTCCAGTTTATCAGTAAATGAATTAATAATTATAAAAAACTGTCAAAGTTAACAAATGAAAATAAGTTGAACACAAGAGTAATGCCACAATTTTCTCTTTGTATATACCCACCCCACCCATTAACAAATATTACTCTGGGACTAATGGGTTTAAATCATATGATTCACGTTGACAAAATTAACAGTTTTCAAAGGCACTGTTTTTTAGTTACAAATGCTGCATAATTTAACAACATTTCAAACAAATAATGTTGAGTGGAAGTGTAAAAAACCAGTAATACAATGCAGCACAAATACAGTACACCTGGTAAGTTTAATTTTGGCCTGTTTCATTCTAAGATACTAAATGATTGAAGCACAAACATAATTGTCACCAATTAGACTACAGTGATTTAGGGTGAGTTTAAGATGTGGTGAATATGTTTTCTGTTGTATAAGGGAGAAAACGTTCAGACATACAGTATATAAATATTAATGACAGATAAAATCAAACTAACATCCGTTACATTCAGTTTCAGGACACTGTATATAAACAGTAATGACAATAATAAAAATGTAATGTAATGATCCTTATCCCTGCAAAAATGTATTTACCATTTCTTAATTCATCTAACCGTAAAGACACATATGGACTGGTCTAAAGAGGCCAATGTTTTTCAGGAGTTGAGTTAAACACACAAATTCAACAACCAGTATTAACATTGCTAATTATTTTTCTTCTCTACAGTAAAGTTTGGAGATCATATTCTACGATGTGACAAATTGTGGTTTTGTGACTGGTAACTTATTAAAAATTTGCACGGATATTTTGAATAAATATTTTCTTTTTTATTCAAATGTCCCTGGATGCTATAATATTGCAAATATGTCTTTAAACCATACGCCTGAAAAGAATTGGTTCTTCATGAGAATTGGTTGTCTGTAAGTAAATGATTGGTTTATCCATTAAAATGTTGAAACAAAATACCACAATCCTATTAAAAATAACTTCTCCAAAGTACAAACACATGCTGGTCCCTTCAACAGCCAGGTGATCTCCTTCACTCTAGAAAATAACTTTAACAACACATGCGAAGGGTTTTGACTCACATGTAAATATACCTCTATAGTAGAAAGTGTTTGGAGAGATTTTTCTCCTGTGATGTTTTAAGTACAAGATATTTCTCTTTCACCTGATATATATATATATATATATATATATATAAATATATATATATATATATATATATATATATATATATATATATATATAGTGGAATCTTGTTATCTTGAAATTCATTAGACCACCGCCAATACTTTGAAATATCCAGAATTTGAGATGACTGAAATTTTAACTGACAAATCTATCTATCCAAAAATAAAGGGGGAAGGGGGGACCGGCCATTCAACTTTGACATAACTGAATATGTATTAATCCGATTTCAACATAATGAGATTCATATATATATATATATATATATATATATATATATATATATATATATAATCTGACTGCCTATTTAAAATCTTATGTTTTTTAAGTCACTCCGGATTCACAAATTGAAAAATAAATTCAAAGCTTCCCCTGTTGCCAGTACTTCTAAATGAATTAGTTTCTATATATTTTTTTATTTCTTCATAAGTTAGTAAATTAAGACTTCATTCAAAGTACAATTTGGTCCCAGTATCTCTGAATGATCTAGATTTGATAAAATGTTGGTTGTTTTGTATTCAAAGGAATGGTCTCTCAAAACATAATTATGAAAATAGAATTCTTATAGATATTATGTATATAAATGTAATAAAAAAGACAAAATCAATTTGTCATATTTGTGATAACAAAATCTAAAACCAAAAGGATAACTTTACTAACAGATTTTTTCAAAATATTATTCTATAATATATTTGATACCTGGATACATGTATGAACAGATTTTTAAAAATCTAATATCAAAACAGCAGAACATAAATTTTATCAAAGTAAGATCAGGAAGAGAATAGGAAAATGACAAGTTTGAAGTGTGTGTATGGGTGTGTAAAGGCCGTTCATCTTTATAAACATTCTATACTTTACCAAGGTCTTCATTTTCTGGCATTTCAGGTAGTGAAAGATAAGCATTTATCAATTATATAATTTCATATAATTTGTTCTTTTTAATTATTTTTCTTAGTGTGAACAATAACACTCCATGCAAAATCAATGCAAACTGTTATTTTTCACTCGTCCAATCAAAATACTTTTCAAATTTTAGGACTATTTTTTCTTGTTTAATGAGAATTAAATATGTAATAAATAGAATATTTGCCACTTTTTGATGAATAAAACTTTTATTTGATCACATGAGGCAGAAGAATAATATTTAATACGAGTGCGTAGCACGTATTTAAACTCATCAACCCCTGAAAAATAATGGACTCTTCTTTAAATCAATGACTTAGACCAGTCCAAATGTGTCTTTAGGGGTGAATGAGTTAAATATGTTTTTTTCTGCCTCACAATTGGCAAATATCCACAATTTATTTCACAATTCCCTTTTAATTCTCCATTTTCCCCAATTACAACATTATACACTGACTGCATCAATTAAGTTATGACTTTCATTACGTTTTCTTGTATCATATTATCCGCTCTCTATACTTCATTACTGGATATTTTTGCTTATTGTATAGCAGAATCACAATCAACAATTAACAATTTAACAAGAATGGGGGCATCCTGTTTCCTGCACAAGAAATGTGAAAAATCAGAAAGTTACTCTGGTGCAAAAAGATTCTCTGGTAAATCCTTTCGCCATGCATAGCTTGTCTGTGTACCTTTAGCCTGTACACTGAAACCAGCAATGACATTAGCTCTCCTTATGGACTCCTTCAGACCAAGTTCAGGCATGGTGGCCAGGTAAAAGCCCAAGGAACCACAAAAGGCATCTCCAGCACCCTGAAATACGGGATTAATTGTACTGTTGAATTATACATAAACTAGACTGTGTCCATAGGACACAAATGCCCCCACTCGGTAGCAAACTTAAACTGGGGCCATCACAAAAATCCCAATGGAAGTATGTAATGAAAATATCTCAATCGGTTCAGAAATGACAGGTGCCACAAGCAAACCCCGGATCTGACCTTTGACCTTGAATTGTGACCTTGACCTTGAAGTGAGGGTGACAAAAGTGGTATGTGACACACCATCTAGTGATGGTGCATTAGTGTATGAAGTTTTATTAAAATATCTCAAGCGGTTGAGAAATGACAGGTGCCACAAGCAAACCTCAGATCTGACCTTTGACCTTGAATTGTGACCTTGACCTTGAAGTGAGAGTGACAAAAGTGGTATGTGACACTCCATCTTGTGATGGTGCATAAGTGTATGAAGTTTCATTAAAATATCTTGAGCGGTTCAGAAACGACAGATGCCACTAAGAGGCGGGACGTACGTACGGAGGTATGTACGGACAAGAGCAAATCTAAGTGGGGGCATAAAAAGAAAATATATAAAACACTAGCATCCTTATCCTAATGAAGAACTACCATTGGTTGAATCAGGTGTCAAGTTTTATCAGTATCTCTGAAACATTTATGATGGGCATTTTTTTAATGGAAACACATTAATTAAACCTTTTCCTGAATCAAAAAACAATTCTGCAAGTGCTGATGAATTAATACGTTTTCCCTACCTGCAAAATAATGATTTAGTGAATAGTGAGCTATTATGATATTTTAACAAAAAAATCTTCAGCAGACAGACTGATGGATGCAGACAATACAAAAAAAGTCCCCACAAGAAACTTATAAATCAAAGTAACTTCAGTACGAGCTGTTCGAATATTCATGAAGTTTGCTGTTAAGTTTTGCACTAGTAATTAGTATTTATCATTCAATTTTTTATATTTTTGGCAGGTGCTTGGTAAGGGGGATTCTTTTCCATATCTTACCGTTGTATCTACTGGCTTAACTTTCGGTGTTGGTACATGAACAGTTTCTCGGTCAGTTTTTGTTGAGTAAACAGCACCATTTTCACCAAGCGTTATTACACCAACATTGCATCCTTTGTCTAGCAAGGCTACTGAGGCAGACTCTGCTTCCTTTAGATTTGTTACAGACAAACCTGTCACAAGCTCTGCCTAAAAACATCAAGAAAATTATTGACAAAAAACTGTACTTTGTGATACTGACCATATTCTTTATGTTAATTATTCAATGTTTGGTTGGTCTGAAAATATTGATATATACAGTGAAAGATGTTATGTCGAAATGGAATGAGTCAAAATTCCGTCTATGTCAAAGTCAAAAGACTGTTCCTGATTATATTATTATATATCTATACTCCTTTTATTCCCGAAATCTCAAAGTTTGTATCTCGAAATTTCGGTTATCTGGAAGAATATTTCAGGTCCGAAGTATTAAAATACATGTAGTATAGAATTTTCACTTGTTATCTCGAAATTACCTTCCGCGATTGACGGTTTACATTTTGACGCAAAACGAATCATTGTTAATTATTTGTTTACCTGCAAAACACGAGACAATCCACTCACATTGAGTCAAGAAGAAAAAGTAATAAATAATTGCTTTAAACCAGGTCAAATTAAGCAGTAGCCCAAGTAAGCCAATTCGTTGTCCAATAAAAATAGAAAATATGTGAATTTCGGATATCTCAAAGTAAATGACGGTTCTGTGGATTTCAAAATAAAGAGATTCCACTGTATTTAATTATAGGTGTAATGTCTCTATTAGTCTTAATAGAACATGCTCTAAGCATACACAGATAAACACCAGAACGTCTGTCCTATTACATGCTTTATTTCTAACTAACCAAAACTATTTACATTTAACATAACTTCGGTAGCCACAGAGCTGTCAACATTAAACATTATCAAATAAACATTAAACTGTGTATGACCATTGCAGTGGCTACATTAGAATATGTCAGGATGACAAACTGATATTTCAGATAAGAACATTACATCCCTCTTCACCTTAGATTGATAACAAACTTAAGAATTAATTAATTGACACAAAACAGAGTCATGTTTCAAATGTCCAGTATCTATGAATGAATGAATCAGACTACAATTACTTGCACGTTTAACACTATAATAGATCTAAATGAACACACGTATTTACAGTCTACACATCTAGTATTACTGAACCAAATGTTCTATAATTAAACAATTAAACTATTAATGTACAAGTTCATTTCTGCACATAATCATTCAAATATTGAGGTGATCTCCGAACACGTAACGGTCTGGCGTACTTTGTAAGAGTTGTTTCAGTATGGTCATTGTTTATATCATTATTTTCTATTTCATCACCTTGACCTTGAACAGTCTCATCTGAAGTAACATATTTCTTAACAGCTGAGCAATTACGTTTTATCAAAGTACCATTTTCACTCTCTAATGTCACTGCATTACGATTTTTCTCCTTCACACGTAATTTTTCTGGCGCGAAATTAGTTGACAGTTTGTTTTTCTCTGGTGTACGTTGTACAACTGTATCACCTACTACAATATCTGTTTCAACAGCTTTTCGGTTCTGATCCGCATTTTGCTTATATTTATCCTTTTGTTTCGCATCATATTCTCTCACTTTATCATCTTTTGTTTCTTGTGCAATTTCTGGCATTTTAGTACGAATTTTGCGATTATATAACAGTTCTGCTGGACTCTTTCCTGTTGTTGCATGAGGAGTAGACCTATATGCTAACAAAAAATATGTTAATTCCTTTTTCCAGTCTTTCCCCTCTGCATTCGCGGCGCGTATTGCCTTTAACAAAGTGCGATTCTGACGCTCTACCTCACCATTTCCTTGAGGCAGTATGGAGTTGTACGTATGTGCTTAATTCCGTTAAGACACAAATACTGTTTGAATTCTTTTGATACAAATTGTGGACCATTGTCACTACGTACACTATACGGTATTCCATGCCTCGCGAACATATTTTCCAAATGAGTTATGATCATTTCACTAGTGATCTTCCTCATAATTGCGACCTCTTGGAATCTTGAATAATAATCAACAACTACTAATAAATGTTCTCCTGATGGAAATGGTCCCATTAGATCTATAGCTAGTTCTTGCCATGGCCCATTCGGTAGTTTTGTCGGTCGTATTGGCTCTGGTCTTTGATTATTGACAAGTAACTGACACTGTGCGCATGATTTTACATATTTTCGGCTTTCAGTGTCTACCTGGCCACCAAACTTTTTCACGAAGTCGCTGTTTTGTACGGACTATTCCTTGATGTCCCTCATGTGCTAAGCGAATAGTATTTTTCTGAAGTGATTTTGGCATCAATATGCGAGATCCTCTCAGTACTATGCCATTCACTACAGATAGTTCCGATGCTATCGGTTTGATACGTCCACTTAGTATTCCTTTACCTGTATTGATCCATCTCATTATTCCGGTAATTTCGCGATCCTCTGACGATTCTTTTTAATTTCCTCAATAGTTAACGCTCTCGGTACAGCGTTTTCTGCAATGTAATTCGCGTATTCATCTGCTACGTTACATTGTTGACTCCTAGAGTTACAGACATAATCTCGAAAGTACATCTGCAGCATTTTTCGGACCTGGAGTATATGTAATTTTGAACTTGTATCTTTGCAGTCTCATAATCCAACGTTCGATTCTTGCTGGCGGTTTTGACTTTGTCGAGTAAATGTATGTTAACGGTTTATGATCCGTTACAATCTCAAAATTCATTCCATATATGTAGATATGAAATTTTTCACAACAAAAACTACTGCAAGTGCCTCGCGTTCTGTTTGTGAATACCTCTTTTCGACATCTGTCAATGATCTACTAGATACGCTACAGGTTTGTAAGATCCATCGGGTTGCTTCTGTGTCAGTATAGCACCTAGACCAACAGGACTTGCATCTACAACAACTTTTAGTGTCTGCCTTAGGATTGTAATATGCCAAAGTATCGGCGCTTATTAATGCTTTTTTCAGCATGTCAAATGCATCCTGATGTCTCTTGGTCCATCTCCAACTAACATTTTTTCCTAGTTAGTTTCAAAAATGGTGTAGCTATTGTGGAGAAGTTAGGTATGAATCTACCGCAATAATTTGCTAGTCCAAGGAAACTTCTTACTTCTGAATGTTGTTTGGTGTTCTAGTCCTCACTATTGCATCAACTTTATCCTGATCCGGCTGAATACCCTCAGAAGAAACGATATGTCCGAGAAACGTGATTTTTGACAGACCAATTTGCATTTTTCACGATTCAATGTTATGCCTTTCTCAAGCAATTTGTCAAGCACTTTTGCTAATTTTTCTGTCGTGATCAACTTGATCCTTCCCATAAACAAATGTCTGACAAATTACGTACGCCCTCACAGCCTTGTAATACTTGACCGATCAATTTGATATATTTCTGATGCAGATGATATACCAAACATTAAACGTTTGTAACGGTACAAGCCATCATGAGTCGCGAATGTAGTTATTTCCCTCGACGCCTCATCTAGCTCAATTTGATGATAACCCCATCGCAAATCAAGTTTTGAGAACACCTTGCTCCCATTCATATCTTCCAAATTCGTCTACTGTTGGGATTGGATGCCGTTCACGTTTCACTGCTGTATTTGCACGACGCAATTACACAAATGCGAATTTCGTTGTTTTTCTTAGGAACAACAACTAATGGCAATACCCAAGCTGACGGATTGTTAACTTTCTCAATTATATCGAGTCGTTCAAGTTCATCCAACTTTTTTCGTACGTCTTTCCTGACGTTGAATGGAAGTCGTCTCACAGGTTGTGCTACCGGCATTACCGAGTCGTCTACATGTATTTTCAGCTGATAGTCTTTCAGTTTACCAATTCCAGCAAAAATTCTCTTTCTATCGGTGATATTTTATCCATTTCATTATGTACAATATTAACATTGTCGTCATCGGGTCCAATGCGTAGAACACCAAGCGCTATCGCGGTATCTCTCCCAAGTAATGCTACATGATCACCGTCTAGAATGAAAAAAATTCTCTCATTTCAATTTTGCCGAATTTAACAGTCGCAACAAATGTTCCTTTTATTTGTAGCAGTGTTTTGCATCCATATGCATACAGCTTTCTTTTGCTGCTGGTTAGTTGTTTCTGTTTACTGGTTGCCTTAACTGCTTTCCATACCTTTGTACTTACAATATTGCAACTCGCTCCAGAATCTATCAGCATGTTTACTATATGGACATTTACCATTCCAGTTGTATTCTTCTTGTCAACTGTGAATGCACATTCATTATCTGATAGTGATTCTTCCACTGAGCGTACATTTGACTGTCTCCTGAATCTCTGATTCTGGTGTTGTGCTCGTTTATCTACATGTGATCCACACATTTTTGCGAAATGTCCCTTTTTCCCGCATTTATTGCATATTTTATCTCTGGCTACTATGCAATCTTTCGCAATATGGCCCTTCCTTCCACATCGAAAACAAGTGGTATCATTTTTTATTGTTACCCTTTTGCTTGTAACTTATTTTCCGTTGCACTGCATCATATCCGTATTGAACAGTTTCTCTTCTGATCTGAACATCTCTGCTTGCTGATCTAGTTCAACTGCTCGAGCGATATCTGTGACATTTTTCAGTGTTAAATCTTGTTCTTTACACTTTTCAACTATTTGATCCCGAATATTATCATCAACGTTTTCAAATTCGCAAGTCAGAGCAAGTTTGCGCAGTCGTGTCACAAATGCATCTGTAGTCTCCGACTCCGTTTGTGTGAAGCACTTCTGAAAATGTGTCTTTCAAAAGCAATGTTCTTTTTGGCAAAAAATACTCGTTTAATTTTGTTTTTGCTGTCTCTAAATCGTCACCTGAATCGGAATGGTATCGAAAATGTCTTGTACCTCACTTCCTGCTGAGTGTAAAAATAAAGCGCGTTTTTGTGCTTTTTCTGTGACTCCTGATGCAGTGAGATATATGTCAAACAATTTTGTCCACTGTAATCCATCTTTGTGAAACACTAGTTGATCTCCACTGACATCAAAATGACTAATACTATTTACTTGCAGTGCTTTGGCCATATTTTTTCCCAAATTTCTGAGTGATTTTTTTTTTAGAATCCTCGTTGCCAATGTAATGTCTCTATTAGTCTTAGAGAACATGCTCTAAGCATACACAGATTGAACGTCTGTCCTATTACATGCTTTATTTCTAACTACCCAAAACTATTTACATTTAACATAACTTCGGTAGCCACAGAGCTGTCAACATTAAACATTATCAAATAAACATTAAACTGTGTATGACCATTGCAGTGGCTACATTAGAATAGGTCAGGATGACAAACTGATATTTCAGATAAGAACATTACAATAGGGTCAGTTACATTATTGTTACAATCTACGGTAAACTGACAGCCGACAAATTTGGTCAGCTATTTTCATGAAAAGCTGTGCAAGTTGTCTGCTACTATCACATCAGCTCAGAAACAAATTGCTGATTTCTATCTACACATAAAGTTCATCAACACCTCTTTGCTGGCTACTTTACATATTTTGTCTTCTACTCCATTGAAAGGGCTGGTACTGCCCACACTGATATTATCCAGAAAGATGCTATAAAACAACTGGAGTTCCTAAGTAGCCTGAATCACTCACCTGGTGAAATTCTGCTGACTCCTAAATAATTGGGTAATTTTAAAGTTTAATAAGCCTGTGCAATACACAACTCTATATTGCACTGTGCCGGCACGACTTTTCTGAATCGAGAATCATTTAATACGACGTCAAAACTTAAAACGAAATCTGATTACTTTAAATATCCTCTGCCCATCTTCGTACTCGATTAAAACAATGGATGACAGTTGCGATAAGTCTGCTTTTTTGTTTTTTTTGTATATTTATCCTGTAAATATGATTCAGTTGCCAAATACATCTCAGTTGTATACAGTCAGTTACGGATATCAAACAAAAGATTTTCTTCTAAACATGTCTGTGAACTTTAACTTGGAAATTTATTGTTGGAATGATGTCAGACATCCTATAGCAACTTGCATATTTGTTAAATATTCTTGTTGCATGTGGCGGCACCCATATTGTTTTCATATCATTGATACTGTGGTATAAATTAATTGAATAGCAACTCTGCAAGATAAACAGACCTCGACAATTTGAGTCGACCAGTGCTGTTTTTCTTAACCCTCAACCAAATACAATCTGTATTGTAAGACACTAACCATGTATTCTCTATGTATTCACTGATTTTATAAGATGCCTTGCTAATTATTTGAGCACCTACATTTATCGAAACTTTGAAAAATTCTTGTTGAAAACAATTTGTATCCTGCAACTTTTGCTATATATACTTGTCCAGCTAATATACATATGGATGTAAAAAATGAAATTGGAAATTCTTTCCAATGCACTCTTGATACCATTTCTATCAAAAAAGCATGTTACAAAGTTTATTACCCCAGACTCAGAATTATATGCTTTACATTTTATATTTTTTTTTATGAAACATTCAACAATTTTTCAGTTATATAATGGCTGCCAATTTTTAATGGAGAAGAAAACTCAGTTTCAACGAACCCAGAAAAAATCCACTGGCCTTCTGTAAGTTAACTGGCAAACTTTCTCACAAGCTTGAACCTGTGCTGACCAGAAGTGAGAGACTTCATGGTTCAAAGTGTGATACTCTAACTACTAGGCCAAGGGGGCCCCATTCTTCATAGGTAACAAACACCAAGTGCACTCTGGTATCATTCAAACTCTGACAAAATTCTGCTAACAAACAACTACAGTGGAACCTGCCTTGAGAGACCACCCCATGTGCCACTAAAATGTGGTCTCTCAAGACAGGTGGTCTCTCAAAAGAGGTTTTATCTAAAAGGTTATTTAACCAAATGGTATTCAGAATGTGGTCTCACAAGACAGGTGGTCTTTTATGACAGTGGGTCTTTCAAGACAAGTTCCATTGTATATCAAAGCATTGTAAATAAAAACTTACCTCACTTTCATTGACAACAAGAATGTCGCATACAGTGAAATATTCCTCTGGCAACCCTGACTGTGCTGGTGCCAAATTAAAGATGCTTCGTACTGTGCAAAAATGGCGAAATGGAAATTATGACATAAACAATCTGTACATGGAGAGAAAGGTACATATTTACCTCTTAATGTCAGGTTGGGTGGGTGGGTAATATACTATTATAGAGTTGCTTTGGGTAGAAATACTGTATAATAGTGCTAAATAGACAGCAAGGGAACTATTCTGCTTCCCAAAGCAACACTCAGAGAGTAATTATTGTATCAGGGTTCAACATTATGGCTTGTCTGGTTGCCCTTGGACAATTAGATGTTCAAAAGGACAAGTGAAATTGTTGAAGACAAAAATTTAAGTCTATAAAAATTATTCTTGTCTAAACACAAATAATATCTTTGAATGTTACACTTGTTTATCGGACAAGTCATTTTTGTATTTGGACAAGTAGATTTAAACACTACTTGTAGGACAAGTGGTAAGTTTCATTATTTTTGACTCCTCAGTACCCACCAAACAGGCATTAATCGGTTCAGTGCATCACATGACATAATCCCAGATATTATGATATTAGCTTTCCTCTACTGCCCTCTACAGTAAAATAAGTAATTACATTTATAAAAGATAACTCAAACAAGCAAAAGGGATGGTACCCAGCAATAGACCTTTTTCAAATTGTTCCATTCCGACACGGTTCCGATAATAACACTATGCACCTTTAACAGAAAATGCGTCTTACATAACTTCCGGTTAATGGGTTTATTACATAGGTGACAGATTTAAGAAGTAGCCGAAAGTAAAGGCATGGCACCTGTTAACTTTACAAGAATGAACATTTACTTTAAATTTTCCCCCAACTCAAATGACCTGAAACAAGATATCATTGAATATGTCGTAAATGTAGATATTACGAAACCGGAAACATCTAAGTCACATTTCTGTTGACGTCACGCGATCCGAGTACAAAATATTCCACAAAACTGAACGGAATGTGACACCTAGAAAAAGGTCTATTGACACAATAGTGCCAGATACTTGGGTCACTATCACTTCAGAGTAGTAGTAACGTTATCCAATGAAATTCAAATATTTCATCATGTGATGAAGATATTGATCCTTTCCAATTACCTAAACCATTTAGAATTATCACCATATCTGGTAATTATATGTGTCTGGTAATTAAGCACAGTTTTTCACTGTGAGGGAATCCTTATCTAATTTCAACTGCTGCAAACAAATTTAAAGTTGTCTTGTGTAGAACTCTACTGGTGATCTAATTGAAGTCTGGGCTGACATAATGTTAAGTTAACTAAGATGCAAATATCTTGGGACATATTTATAAGGAGGTTAGCATGGTGTAAATATAAAAAAACTTCTTGTAGTAGAAACTTAGCTAAATCATACTTGACACATTCTCTATAAATAGTGTTGACTGTCCCTTCACCAAATGCTTGTCATTAGTGGCGAAAGTCAAAGACTGGGTAGGCTCAAATCCAAGGTTCCGTTTTACAGTAAATTATAGCATTGCACAGGCAGATTAAAGAATATTGACAGAGTGGCTTTAGTCCAATACACATAATCTGGCGGAGCGGAGTAACCTTTCGATTATCATATGAATGATTCTACTAAGTTTTCAGTTATGATAAGCTTCATGATAAAACTGTTATACAATGTATTTCTCACTTGATACCAGGGATATGATGACGAGTAAGAACAGTTACTCTGACATTTTCCAGTGTAATTTTAATGTTGCTTTGCCACCATTTTAACCCAAGTCAAGAAAGAGTTCAGGAGACTCATATATAGGTAAGATCTAAATTCTCTAGGTATACATTTGGAGACAACTTTATATAAAAGGAAATCACTTGCAAAAAAAAATATGATTAAAACAAACATAATAAGTATTCTTCGAGTGTTGATGAATCAATACATGTTCCTTACCCATGAAAACATTGAATCTAATAAACCGGAATATTTTCGCTGCAGTTTAATTTTCGCCCTTAGATGAAAGGGCGTATTTAAAATGAAAGCAAAATGTTCAACCTAAATAACTGAAGCAAGTTATACATGCCATCCACGAGACCGTAGTGATTTAGGGCGAATTTAAGACCAGGCGAATATGTTTCCTGTCCTAAAAGGGCGAAAATAATTGAGGGCCAAAATTTCCAGGTATACAGTAGTATGGCTGTTTACTTTATACCAACTACAAATGTTCATGATATTATCTTACCATTATGTCTTTTTGCCAATTTTAGAGCTGCCAGAGTGACTGATGGTTTGATTTCCAGCTGACACATAACAACTTTACAGTTTTTTATAAGTTCCTCGGCCGCCGAAATGTCATCCTCTGATAACAGTTCATTAGCTCCAGGTACAACAGCAATGGCATTCTCACCTATTTTTAGTTAAATTGGTATAAAAATTGTAAATGACAAAAGTTTAAGAATATTAATTTTTTTTCTCATAAGCGAGTTTATTTTTTGTTCAAAGTACATTTTTACCACAAAATTACTTGTATACAATAATCTCCTCTACACAATAAATTTCCAAGCGGTCTCCAAGGAGAAGTTACAAATATTTATTTGTTAAAACAGAATAAGTCAGATGATACCCTTTCTAAAACATTAACATATTTCAAAACTTTCTTTTTCAAAGTACAAATAATTTTTTCGATCATTCTCAAGTACAAACAGATGTCAAAAACATTGACCGGTCATTAAATTCTGGACCGTAAAATTTTGTAGCAGGATGTTGTTTAGCATCAATGGTGTTTGGAACAATTCAATGCCCAAAATGTCTCTTAAATTTATCCCAAGTAGACAACAAAATCAATACATTTGCTGTTGCTCTTAAATATTTACCATCATCATTCACAAAGATAGGAGCCACACCTGTACCCGCTTCTGAGGTGGAACCTAAGTGACCTACAAATAAGAAGTGATCAAAATGAAACAGTAAAATAACTTCCCCTCTCCAAATTGCATCAATATGAATCAAATAAGTTGGTTTAAGTTGCATGGTAGGTTAATAAACTAATAACTTTAAAAGCCCAATGACAGCCCAACTGAGCGGAAATGTTCAGTCATGGGGCTTTAAGGTCCACCATTATTTTAATTTGGTTGTGCACCAATTTAAACTAACGTTTTCCCAGCTAAACTTAAATTTCCTTCCACTACCCTTATAAGTTCAAATCATTTCAATATCTATACATACAATGGATTGCTTAGTTAATGATAACAACTGGCTTTATTGTCATTAATACATTATGAACTTGTTTCCGAATCCCTGCTGTAATATCTTCTCATCTCAAGAGTTCTTGAAATCTTATTTTCCAGTATCAGACATTTTAGTAATTCTGTCAAAACAAACAATGGAATGTTCTGTTAACTTGTATCAGACAGAATGGATTTTTATCAGACAAATCCTTCAGTCTGACACTTTTTAGGAACTACATTGTTCATACATATGTTTGAATTACAATACAATATGTTTTATGCAAATTATTTTCATTATGCATATACAAGTATATAACATCATCAAGAATATTTGATATACCCCACAATTATAAATCTACTTAAAAATATTTAATTCCATCACACATTTAACATTTTGCATACAATTTATGCAAAAGAAAATATAGAGGGGTAATATGTTTTCATCCTTTATTATTGATGTTTATCCAAAATTCAGGTTTATAAACATCATACAATGTACTTATACTATAACCCTTTCAACCCTACAGGCCAAAATGGACTTGTCTAATGCACAGAAAAGTGTATACCATTAAGATACTTGAGGGTGAAAGGGTTAAAATAAAAATTGAATACTTATGTTTTATATCAATATACATTTTCTACTTATACAGTCAAATTTGTTTATAAAGGCCACTCAAGGGAACAGGCAAAAGTAGCCCTTATAGACAGGTTACCTTTATAAAGAGGTTTTATTCATTATAAAAAAGTTAACAAAGGTTATGTTTGAATGGCCTTTATAGACAGGTGCTCTTTACACTGAGGTGGCTTTTAATGCAAGTTTGAATGTATATCATTAATAATCATACTAACTGATGTCCACATTATTCTTGAGTAGATTTTCCTTGTAATCTTTTCCAAAGTTGTCCTCTCCAACCTACAATTTAAAATGGATAAAATTTACTCTGTTATAAATACTGTATTGGACCCAATAAGCTCCCTACAAAAACAGGAAAAATGGGTGGAAGCTAATTGGAACCAGTAAATATTAATAGTCAAATTGACAGAAAACAGGCATGTCAGTAATCTTGTTGAAGTTGTTACTGAGGACACCTATAAAAATTCTTCTGTTGGGGGGGGGAGCTAGAGATAAACTGTTACTTATGTATTTTCTAGTCCACATATCCTCATCAACCGGCTAGAAAAGATTCTCCATCATGTGTAAGAAAGGTCAGTAAATCTTAACTATATAGGGGAGGGGTACTTACATGTATAGCAGCATGGGCATTTGTTGGGTAGAATGTGGTATAATTTTTCATAACTAAAAACAAAACCTGTCATTAAACTTTAAAAATCTATGTCAAATTTGGTAATTTATGAAGAAAAAGGAAACATTCACTTTCAACCCTTCCTAATTTTTCTTATTCTTTCACAGAGTATAGCTTATTCCCACTAAAATGCTTTAATAATCACCTCAAGAAAGTGAGTATTTAAAAGAAGGCTATCTACAGACTTCATGGCAATTTTTGATAAAATGAAACCACCTGCTAGTAAAAAAGCCGATTATGTGAGAAAGTGTGCCAGTTTACTTCTGGAAGACCCGAGATTTTTTCCTGGGTACATTGTAACCCAGGTTTCTCATTCATCATTAAATGGTGGACTCGACATCACCAAACAACAACAAAAATTGTTCAGTATGGCATAAAATATGACCAAAACAAACAAACATTTTATGACTCAGTGATAGAGTGATAATTACAGTGCAAATGATGTTGGGAATTAAGGAAATCTGTAGAAAACATATACATGAGAGATACTGTAGAATCAGAAAATGTCATTTTAATTTTGTTTATTTTGTTGTTTTCATTTATCAATGGAATTAAACGATGACAAAATTTTACATAAATTACATCTAGTGATATTAATAGTTTCCTTTACATACATGTTGTTATATTACAACAAAATATTATGTCAACCATTTTGTTATACAGTGAAACTTGTATATAAAGACAGCCTTAGGGACACAACAAAACCAGGCTTTATAGGGAGGTGGTCTTTATATAGAGGTTATTTTGTACACAAATGGTACTATTGGGGACAACAAAAATGGTCTTTATGACCAGGTGGTCTTTATATACAGATGGTTGCTAAAGCAGGTATTACTGTATTTTTTAACAATGAAATTTTAATCCGACAAAATTTTCTAATTCTACAGTATGGTACCAGTATATACATTTTGTGCTCTCTTCATGATTCCAACATTTACCTTTGAAATCATTGCAACCTTTGCACCTAGTCTAGCTGCAACTACACAAGGATTAGCTCCCTTTCCTCCATAGCCATTTATGAACTTTGACCCAATGAGTGTCTCCCCTGCTTTAGGGAACCTTGGAACATAGCTGAAATGGCACAAAATGTTATATATTTCCAGATTATGAGCTATAATATTTCATACATTTCTGGACATTTTTGCACCTGTTTACTTCCCTTTTACAACAGAAAACCTATTCACTCTCTCTTGGCTTAAAAATTTCACTTTCATTCTAAATTTGACCTATCGTCCAAGAACAAAATTGGTGAAAATTAAATAGTGAAAATTTCCAGTATACAATATTTTACACACACACACACAATTGCACACACACAATTGCACACACACACACACACACACACACACACACACACACACACACACACACACACACACACACACACACACACACACACACACACACACACACACACACACACACACACACACACACACACACACACACACACACACACACACACACACACACACACACACACACACACACACACAACACACACACACACACACACACACACACACACACACACACTGTATATTATATTTGAACATAAAAGAAGTTTTTCCAAAGAGTCTAAGGTAACTACTAGGGGCACTCATTTCATGTTTATAATAGAAGGTTAAAAAAACACCCAAAACTTGTCTTTACAAATCTCATAGCACAGACTCTGTTTGGATCATTATGGAGACATAAACACCATGTTATTGGAATATGCAGATGAAAAAGGAATATCATTACTTAGAATTGGGATGTTGACAATTCGGAAGTATGCATAAGGCAGGCATAATAAAGTATGCCCTAAGTAAAATTTAAACAACATTTTATTTTATTTCACTTTCCTCTGTTTGTTATCATACATGTATATTTAGTACAACTGAAGTCTTAAACACAGTCAGAGTAACACCGATAACCCTTATCATTCTCGCTATGTCTACATGTATCATATTTCGCTAATAAATATCTCAGTACTATTTTATCTGACCTACATAATGTATATGTGAAACGGGCTAGGCATATCTTTATTGACAGATATTGAAAATGGTTATCAGTTTTTCATGTTTTTTGTTTTTATCAGCATCTGATTCAATTATTTAAATGCTTTCTTAATTTGTATCATTTATTTCTAATGCTCTAAAAGTAATAAAATACAGTGGGATCTGTCTTGAGAGACCACTGTCATAAAAGATCACTTATCTATTGAGACCATATTCTGAATACCACTTAGCTAATTAATCTTTTTAATAAAACCCTTTTGAGAGAAAACCTGTCTTGAGAGACCACATTTCTATGGCAGAAGGGGTGGTCTCTCAATACGGGTTCCACTGTACTATGATAATGGTTGAATGAAGCCATCTCGGTATATCAGATTTTTTTCAAATTCATTTTTTTTATATCTACAATGTGCAACACAAAAAACAATTTGTTTTAAACATGGATAAATTTTTATATTGCTGTCAGACTCAGGACACAGATACATTTTGCAATTTGTACATTTTTTCTGTGTACTCTGCAATAGATTACAATTTATCATATCACAATTTCTGCCTATTGTTAATCAGAACAGTATACGTAGTAAAACCTCAATTCAATACTAATATATCAATAAAATAAATATCACGGCATAAAATAAATACCTAACTTTTACTAAGGCTAGCTGTGTATTGATTGAAAAATATTCAATATTGAATATTTATTTTTTTCAATTCACAATAAGCAATTTACAAACGTTTTGAAGACCTATAAAAAAAACTGTCTTGTGTACAGATACCAACAATTTTGTGTATTGATATAATGAAAGGACTAGTGATACCGGTATGAACGGATATACATGTAACAGTATATTGATTCACTCCTTAAGCTTTTACATTTCAATAGTAATTAGACATTAAACAATAGAAACAAACATTGATATACCAATACCCTGGGTATCTGTCTCTTAATCCCTTTGGGGATTCTGTAGTAGGCCATGTTCTTATGCTGCAGCCTGCAACGCGACCCATGACAGAATTACCAAAGGAATTACCTGTCTTTAAGTTCTAACAATAGGGAGGGATAGAGTATAGCCATATATTGGTCTCCGAATGTAAATTGACACATGTTTACAAATACATGTGCAGTGAGTCTAAATTAAATCATAACAGGGGTGGCAGGCACAAAAATATTAAAAGTTTCAGTAAATGTCTGGCAGTGCTTGAACAAAAAACACAGTTTTTCGTAATTTACATCCCAGATGGCGCACAGATTAAAGTAAATAAATTTTCAGGTTATAACAGATGCAAGTTGAGTGTTTTCTGTAATGTATGAACCACGCAACTTTTTAAATGTATGTTTGGCAGTCGATCACATGACACCACCATAATGGGGGAAATTGGAATCGGACAGGAATAGTGCTCAAACACCACAAAATATCATTTGTAGATGCAAATTTTTGTTGTATTTCGATTGATACTTGATATTAAAACTTCTTTCTGTTTTGAGATGCAGCAATTTATTTTCAGGTAAATTAACATAGTAAAAACAAGAAAAAAATAAACATACTTTTCAACTCAAATTTTCAACAATCTTTTATTCCATTTTTGCATGAAGTGTCTGTCATCTGCAAAAGTTTAAGTAATGTCAATTGATATAGAATTCTCCTAACCGAGAGAAGTTAGATCATATCCCATAATTATTTCACCCTGAGGTTGATCGGCCCCCTTTGTATAGTTGAGGAAACAATAAATTCGTTAGGTGTTTGAGCACTTTTCTCGTTCGATCACTGGTCAAGTGAGTCTAATGTATGGAATCCATGCATAGTGGTCTATGGAAATACCAAAAACAATAACAATTTGCTGAAAACACCAGAAAAAGCACTGAAAACACCAATATAAATCCGACAAACAAATTTATATTTGGCTCCCTTATGTAAAGTTTTACATATTTTGATGCGTTTCAAAGATGTTATTACAATATTATTTCTGATACACAAGTCACACTTGTGAGCTCCGGTTTTACCGGTACATCCTAATTGACATCTAGATGCATATTCGATCCGAATTATGTAAATCCTTTTAATTATTTGCATTTTTATTCAGAATACAACAAGACTTTGTGTTAATATACCAGTATGCAACTAACACAAGTTCTATACAAACTGTATGATGTTATGTTTATTGTGTCAAACCAGAGTTCATCGGCATGACTTGTGTATCAATATATTGTAATAAATTCTTTCAAATGCATCCAATTTCTGTAAAACTTTACATAAGGGATCCAAATATCAATGTCTATAACATTTAAGTTGTTCCACAAATTTATATTGGTGTTTTCGGTGCTTTTTCTGGTGTTTTCAATAATTCCTTGTTGTTTTCGGTATTTATATGGACCGTGTTTATGGCAATTAATGTTTTATATGTAGGCCTGTAATGGAAAATAGACAACACGGGTTCAAAATTCTCCAAGTCCGAAGTCTGGGACTTGGTTAATTTGGGTTTGGACTTGGCATATAGAAATACCTGAAGTCCAAGGGACTTGCCTCATCTGCATTCATTCAATTTTACTGTATTGCTTATTTAGTTATGAACAAAATTTAGTATGGACTTTGAAATTTCTCAATTGGACTTGCCGTAAATTTACTCTCCAAGTCCCGGACTTGAGTGAACCCCTGGACCATACTGTATTGTTTTGTGAAAAAAATTAAAACACCCAATATTCACAAATATTCGCATAACAATACTTCCCTTTGGAGGACATTGAATTTTATTGTATTGTTTTTGTTTTGTTTTTTACAATATTCAGGTGTGCCACTTTACCTTGTTAGACCTATACGTTACAGAGAGTGCAGCTCGTACGACCAAAGGGCGTTCGCGAATCAAACTTATTTTGCAACACTATACTATCATCTCCTCTTCTTTCTACAGGACCTATCAAATATCAACGTTTCAAAAATGCTAAATATTGAAAACAAACACCTCATAGACCCGGTTTTGATTCTTGATTCTAAATATTTTATACAATATTTAAACTGTTACATTATTTTGCTGGAAAGGTGTTGCCCTACTTAGCTACAGCTGTGACGAAGGAGGTATTTTACTATTTTTATTTTTCTGTCTCAAATAGTAAAATACCTTCTTCGTTGCAGCTGTAACTAGTCTATTGTCGTGTATTAACCTACTGAGGTCGTTTAGATTACCGATGAATGTTTTTCCCGCATATGTAAAACAAGGAGCTGCACTTTCTTTCAAGACACTGCCTTAGTTCATATAATTCGAAAAATTAATAACCTCCACCCACTATGATAGAGGCAAATCAGTATGTTTCCCTGACATTGTGATTGCCTTTGATTTGCAATGCCTGTGACCGGCATGAATACAGATACTGTACAATGTGGTGTAACAAGTTTGCCAATAAGAAAATAATTAAAACATTACCATACAAGATCGATGTTACAACTCCCGACGACTGTCACGTCCATTTCTTAGTTGTCGCTGCTTGTAAATTACGAAGTGCACTTCCACAACAATAACCAAGTGCGAGCTGCAGACGCTTTGATCAATGTTTATCAAAACGTTTGACATCAGTGCGATAGCAGCTATGATAAAACGTTCAATTGACCGAGCCTCATTGACCCATAGATTATAAAGGGAAAAAAACGCGGACCGAAAATATTTATTCCGGTCATAAGAAAGAATATTATATATGTATAATTAAATTCTTATTGTTATGTACATTTTCAGTTTTGTAAAAACTAATGTTTTTGTGTTTACCTACGTTGAAAATAAAGTTAAAGACAATATATTAAAAAGTATACCCATTTTGCTTTTTAATCTGAATAATTTTTAAAAAATATATACAATTCCATGAGTAAACAATGTTTATTTGGTAACATTTAGATAAATAGGGCCTATCTATAAAATCAACATATAACTAAAATACATATAACCGGTATATAAACATGCCAGTCCACACATATATAGTAGATGTCCATATATGTTCACTATATATTCTTAGTAATTAAATTCATGTTTTCAATAACTCTCAGAATTTGTTTTTTATTTTTATCCAATTTTAACAAAACTTTATAACCAAAATTTCAGATTTTGGCACTCATTTGGTAAAAATTTCATTGCAATTTCACAATCTATTTATTGTTTTGGGAGAAATATGTTATTTTTGTGAGAGTGAACAACATTTTTCTGTTTATTACAAAGATAACGAATGGATTTGTGACATAATACATAAACACCCATAATAAAACCATCTATACAAAATGTACTTACCGATAAGTACTTTATGGATGTCAACAAATGAAAACATTGTCAAAATTAAGCCCAGACTCCCTGGGTTAAATGTGCCCTTTTTCATGTCTACCAAAATTCAGATTTAAGACCACATGACTGATTAAAAGTGTTCTGATTATCAAGGCATTCTCTTAAATGAGGGTAATTACTTATTTAAATATTTATTTGGGAATTTTCAAGGGACTACATATTTGCTTTCATAAATTTGAGATACGTGGCCTTTAGGCAAGGTTCCACTGTACAAATAAGTTAATTAAGGCGATGCCTTGAAAACGAGCAAAGCTCCTTCTTTTACAAATGCCGGAAAACGCATTCATCAGAATTCTATACAAACTCAAAAGGGCAACATCTTTCCAGCAAAATGATGTCACAGTTTAATCATGTCATCAAATATTTGGAACATTAGTAGTGCCTGTAAAAATTTGATCAGTAAAAAATCTCCAAAAGTTTGATTTGAATGTTTTTATGAAGTGTGTCTGGTGAAGCATGTTTTATGTGGTCCAGTCTGGAGACTTTTTTTTACAGCATACAGCTTACAGTGTAAAGCTTCTAACACAGTTCCGTCACTTTTCTAGATTGTGTACACACATTATCTACAAGACTTTCACTTCTGCTGTTTTAGAGAAAAAGATTTTTCAAAATGCTTAATGGACTTGACACAGACAAAAGAAACGGAAAATTGGGTCAGGTGAGCTAAAAAACTCTTGCATAGTAAAGAAATTTCAATTCAGTTAGAGAGAAAAAAAAATCTTCAAATAATACAATTTCACAACTTTAAGAATGTGTGGGTAGGCCTACATATGTAGATAAATTTAGCTTTTCATGTTCTAATAATGCAGGGCTCGAAATTACCACAGGTCCGTGTAGGTCTTTGGCCAGTAAATGATATGATGGGCCAGTAGATTTCTCATCTTTACTGGTCCAATCGTCCAGTAAAAGAAAGAAAGATACATGTAGAGTGCAAGTGCTATTTTCAATAATTGTAACATGTATGCAAAATCATTTATCTGATCTTTCAAACTGAATCTATCCTGTCTTGTCCTCACATGTTACAGTTATCTAAATATATTACTCCATCTTTACTTAAGTTAATTGTGGGCCAGTAGAAGTTTGATGGGGGCTAGTAGATTTTTTTTATGCTACTGGCCCTGTGAGTCACTTGGGAAAAATTGTTAAAGTCAAGTCAGAAAATAAAAACATAACATAACATAACAGACAATTATTTATTGTTTGTACATGGTTAGAGAGATACTCTGAAAATATATGAATTCATTTTTAATGTGAATGAAGTTGTTCTGTGTTAAGGTGCAGTTCTGAACTCCCATTCTCTACAATAATAAATGTATGGATTTTTATGAAGAAAAGAAACATAAAGAACTAACACAAACATCTCTCTCTCTCTCTCTCTCTCTCTCTCACACACACACACACAGATAAAAGAAATTATAAATCTAAATGAAGGTGAAACATGATTATGTGAAAATAATTTACACATTTACATCATAATTTTCCATCTCTATGGAACTGTAAATAAGGAGTGTTCCTATCTCAGAAAATCTTTTTCTAAGTCGCTCTGTTGAACACCATCTCCCATAGTATCGTGACCTACTATAGCTACTTAGTGAGATACGTCATTTTAGATTCATCAGTCATTTTCAGATGATGTGCTTTACATACAGGACAGTATGTCTCAATGTGATGGATACAAACAGTATAAACTGTGTAAACATAAAACTCAATACTCTGGGCTTCCTTTTGTCTTCTTCAACTGACCAAACCTGTAAATACAGACAAATGTCATGTTACAAAATCTGACATGTCAGTCAACATTTCTAACTCATTCACGACTCCATACACAGTTAAATTGGGCTTGATCACTGGGGTTAAGTAGAGTTTTTGTATTTTTCATATGTTTTAAAAAATGTGAATCAATGGGAGGGTAGAGAAAGGTATAATTATCTAATTCAAATTGTCAAGCTTGTGATATTTTTTCAGACTTAGGAAAAGCAATTTTTACTTTCATAGCTATTTAGATTTAAAATGTCCGAAGGTAGAGTACCACATATTTTAAACTTCTGTACTTTGTCAATAAACAGATAGTTAAGGTTCTATTCTGTATCAGTACCTTGTCTTGGTTGGATAGAACTGATAAAAAAATCCATAGTTTAGTATTTGACAGAATTAGGTGATGGTATGATGGTGATAGCTAATAGTTTATACTACTAACTTGGAATCAGTCTGTATTCCCCAAAATGACCTTCACCTTTTCAGAAAAACTGTCTAACCAAAGTAAATACAGTAGAACCTGTCTTGAGAGACCACCCCTTCTGCCACTAAAATTTTATCTCTCATGTGAGGTTTAATCTAATGGATTACTAATCTAAGTGTTTTTCAGAATGTGGTCTCAAAAGACAGGTGGTCTTTTAAGATAGGTTCTACTGAATACAGGTAAAGTAAAAAATATATATATATATAGTAGAATCTCGTTATGTTGAAATTGGATGAGTCGAAATTCTGAATACGTTAAAATTGAACAGTCATCCCTATTTTTAAGAATTGAAATATATGGTAATTGAAATTTCTTCCATCTCAAATTCCAGATATCTGTAGGTAATTAGATTGGTCTCGTGAATTCTGAGATGACCAGATTCCATTGTACATGTATATTATTTATTCAAAAATCTTACCTAGATAATCATCCATCAAAGTTCCAATGGCAAACTGCAGAAAAAAAAAATCATACAAAAATTACAGTTAGATTTTTACTTTATTATCAAATGTAGCCTGAAGATCATAGATATTAAAACATTAAGTGTCAGAAGGTTCAGGAGACAGTATCATGAGTATACACACATGCTGAACATGGAACAAACATGGACGTTCGGAAAATCCAGAACTTGGCTCTGGTGTCATATGCCTGACATACGAAGATCAAACAAAATTATCTAAATATATGTATGTGACCGGTCATATGTAAATGTCTCTTCATGTATGAGATTTGGTTACATTTTACAGTCACGTTATTGTCAAATTTGGCTTATCTAAGCATTGAACTGCTGTCAGTTGCCATTCATAGGCTTATGAAGGCCAATTAGACAAAAGCAAATTCCATAAAGCACATTATGATGAATTTTTCTTTGTCCAGTTGGCATTCATAAGCCATGAATGCTGACAGAAAGCAGTTCAATACATGTATTTACTTATTTCTTAAGTTTTCCGACTTTTTTTTTTTATTTTAATTTTGAATTCAAATTTCCGTAGATAATGTGTAACCTTTCTTGTACACACAATTCCTGGAACAGCCATTGGCAGTTATGAGATGATGATGATGAGCAACATTTTTTTCATATAGTGCCAAAGCCAACTGATGGTAAATATATGTTTCCTAGCACTTTTTGAAATAATTTACAAGTCAGGCCACTGTTAAAAAATTGTTTGTTTGATGTTGCCTGTCCATACCTTCCAGGTGTGGGTAGGAAATTAGGCAAATTATTTTTTTTTTCAAGAAAATGAAATCAAACAAAGCAATAATGGTATGCTGTAATAACTATCTCATTTTATGTACATAATTTTGATACAATGTAAATTTTGGCAAACATAGTTATCCATGTATATATCATTAGCTCACCTGGTCTAGGAAGGAGAATCAAGTTAGAGATTCAAGCATGTAAACAATATTTTAAAGGAACAAGTAAATAAAGATTGTTTGATGGAACTGGACCCGAAAAAAACAAAAATTGGATACAAAAAATGTTTTTGGGTGGGTAGGCAAGCAACATCAAACAATTATAATTTTATTTTAGGTTTCATTGTGTTACTTTCTGTCCCACTCAAATTTGAACCGATTCTGATGTTACATTATTAGCATGACGTTGCTAAAGTCAAGTTATACATTTTAATGTCGGGTAATATGTCATCGTAAGATTACACTTCACGATATCACCAAAGATTGTTTGAGTCAAAACCATGAAGAACATACATGATAAAAAACTTGTATGCAAAAACAATGTTATGATTTTTTTCGCATGCATGTTTTCACCTTGTAATTCCAATGCCCCTTTGACATATATAGCATTTGATCTCATATTTGCGTCCGGTTTACCTGGACAATTTCGCTCCTCATTATTTTGCGACAGAAAACATATTCACCCCGTCTTAAATTCTGCCTAAATTACCAGTCTCATGTTCGGATGGCAAGGTGCTTCAATTATTTAGCTTGGAAAATTTTGCTGCCATTTTAAATTTTCCCTCTCATTTAGGGCCAATAATGGCGAAAATGAAACAGGAGCAAACATTTCCAGGTATACAGTATTTCATCGGCCATCTATACTGATATATATTTTTCAGTAACATTATCTTGATCAGTAATTATATATTTTATATATTCATATATTTTATCCTCCTTGTTTCACTTACAATGTCCTTGGCATCTACACGTGTCCCAACAATCTTCAACCTGATTTCATCATCCTGCTGAATGACCACATCCTAAACAAATCAATGTAAAAATAAACATAAAACATACTGTAGAATCAAAAAAATTTGTTATGGTTTTATATTTTCATTTATCAACGAAATTTAAACCATGGCGAAACTTTACATAAATTTCACCTAGTTATAGTCTTAGTTCCATCACTAACAGGGTTTTTTGTGGTTTTTTTTTATTTCAATGAAATTTGATGTCAACAAATTTGTTTTATTTTTAAAACAACAAAATTTTAACACCAAGAAATTGCCTTCAGTGTTTCATGCCAAGGAAAACAAGTTTTTACTCAAACATTTCAACAATTTTCTAGGAAGTAACGCTTTTTTGGACACAATCAAACCTGTAACAGCAGCAGTCTGTGATTTATTTTTGGGGGGGGGGACTTGAGATTTTGAATAGTGTTTTACACTACACTCAACAATTTTTCATTTATATGCTGGTGGCCAGTTTATAATGGTGGAAGAAAGAACCCAGATACAATGTACCCGGGAAGAGACCACTGGTCTTCCAAAAGTAAACTGGCAAACTTTCACACAAAGTCAGTCCAGCAGCCAGCGGAGCTTGAACCTGTGCTGACAAGAAGCGACAGACTTCATGATTCAAAACGTGGTGCTCTAACCACTCCGCCACGGGCCCCCATATGTGAATTTCAATCAGACCATAAAGAAAAGCTTACTTGAAAATATTTAATCATCAATACTAACTAGTAGGTTTGTGTTATTTATATTTTTCACAAATATTTTATATTTCCTCTTTTACATGTAAAAACAAGAGACCCAAGAAGGCCTCAATCGCTCACCTGAGAACCCCATCTACAAATGTGGAAAGAAGACCAAGAAGAATATGTACATGTAGGCTGATCTGGCCAAGAAACATAAATATTACTGTTTTAAGAAATTCTTAAAAAATTTTGGAAATCAAATTTCGGCAATATTCTTGCACAAAAACATTTCTTCAACTATATACAAGTTAAACACTTTAATGGATTGTTGTGAATGCAAGGGGAGATAATTGAGGAAATCATGCAAAAATGAATGAAAATGACAGTGTGAAAAGACCTCAAAAATTAATATTTTTATTTCTATGAAAAATACAGACTTGAATCATACATCCATGTAGATCACTCAAAAACAATCCGTTTTGCAATTCATGCAGTGGTTCTGGAGAAGAAGATTTTCAAAGAGGGTACCTTTTGGGACGTATTCTGCCCTGCCCTGGATCCACCCCTGGGCCAATCTGGCTGAAAACTATAAACTTGGTAAAGGGCTTTAAGCACTTACTTCTTGTCACGTTTCGTCAAAATTCCTTCTGTAGTTTTGAAACAAAAGCTGATAGTGTGAAAAATGCACCCCTCCCCCCTCTTTTTGCAGTCTTAAAAAATTCATGAAAAATTCTAGAAATCAATTTTCTGCAAAATTCTTGGACAAAAACATTTTTTCACCTTATTACAAGCAAAACACATTAAATGAATGCATGAAAGTGAATGCAAGGGGAGATAATTGAGGAAGTCATGCAAAAATTAATGAAAAAGACAAAGTCTGAAAAATCGTCAAAAATGCGTCAAAAATTAGTATTCCAATTTCTATGAAAAATACAAACTTGAATCATACATCCATGTAGATCACTCAGAAACAATCTGTTTTTCAATTCATGTTGTGGTTCTGGAGAAGAAGATTTTTAAAGAGGGGTACCTTTTGGGACCTATTCTGCCCCGCCCTGGATCCACACTTGGGCCAATCTGTCTGAAAACTACAAACTTGGTAAAGGAATTTGAGCACTTGCTTCCTGTCAAGTTTCGTCAAAATCCGTTCAGCGGTTTCAGAGAAGAAGTGGAAAAAAGTTTACGGACGGATGCCGGACAACGGACGGGGAGTGATCACAATAGCTCACTTGAGCCTTTGTAACCGGTGAGCTAAAAAGTGCTTTAAAAACAAACAACAACAAAAATGAAAAATTCTGAATTACAGACTTACCTCATCTTTTGTCTTGTAACATGGAGGATTGGAGTTTGGATCAAATTCCATATCAGCAGGGATTGACTGTAACAAAGTGACAACAAGTATCTATAGTTGAATACACAACATGGTCACAATCTATAAGTTACAATCAGGATTTTACATTTCTTGTTATTGCTTTGGACAAGGGTTTACACAGCCAAACTTTGTCTATGTTAAATTATCCTGGTTTTCACTTGAAAAATTTCTTGTGATTTTCATGTAAACCAAGTTTATACATGTATTAAATCAACATGAAAATAACATGAAAAAAGTGAGTGAATTTCACCTGAAATGGTTCATTCATGGGAACACAATTTGGCTTAAAAGCAATTTAACGGGCAGATTTTGTTGCCGTCAAAATGGATTTTTTTTTTGTATTAAAAGTTTCAAATGTTTCACGTTTGATACATATAAAATGTTTTTAAGAAATCTCGGGTTGAATAGAAATTGTAAAACTGTCATAAATTGGGAAAAGAAATTGAATGTGAATAATGGGTAACTAAACATTTGTATTCTTACATGGATGGCAGGAATAACAACCGTCGGCATATTTCATTCATTCTAGGCAGTATATACATGATATGTTAAAATTTTCCAAGGCAATATACCTTTTTAGCCTTTTCAACAAATGTTTTGAGCCAACCTGGCTTAGTTGATACACAATAGCGCGCTCGACTATTGATCGTGAGTTCGAGTCCAACCGGCGGCATGTTGGTTTCCTGTCCTTCGGATGAGACAATAAAACTTGAGGTCTCGTGTCACAGTAGGTGTCGGCACGTTAAAGAACCCTCACTGCTCAATGGCCGTAAGTGCCAAGCATAGGCCAGAATTTGAAGCCCTTCACCGGCATTTGGTGACGTCTCCATATAAGTGAAAGATTCTTGAGTGGGACGTTAAACAGCAATAAACAAACAAACAGTCAAATGTTTTGGGCTAATACCAAGATATTTTTTTTTTATCAAAATGACAGTCTGAATGCCTTTAAACTGTACAGAGAAAAAACACCTATGTGTTTCAATTACATATGAAAAATCAGAAAAATTCAAGATAACACCATATAATACATCGGAATACACATAAGTGAATTTTACTACTATTTTGCCCCAATTTTCAATTAAAGTTTCCCAATGACAATAAATTTGAAGAGATTCTTGCATTTCTAAACAGTTCTGTGTATTTATGGATTTCTTATTTTCAATAAAATGTTATTAAAATTTCTGATTTTTCAAATAAAAAAAAAAAAAAAAAAAAAAGGCCTAGGCCCATTTCCCAAAAGAGAGTGGAAAATCCCTGCATAATATCCAATCTACTCACATGTCTTGATATAAAACATGACAATGGACCGATTTCTGTGAATAAGCCGACCTGAAATTAACAGGAAAGTAACAGTAATTAGAATTTTATAAACACAACTAGATTTGATAAATCTGCTCTCAGGTAAATTCATATAAGAAACAATAACTACAGAACACTATTATTTAATTTTCTCTCATTTGAATGTATTTCTAAAGATTTTTTTTTTTCGCAAATTGCCAGAAATTTCAATATTTTCTTTGGATTTATTTTTAAAAAAAATATTAAAATTTATCCATTTTACCTTCCAATCTCCATGTAAATGTCAGCAATACAAGCATGCCAAACTTGTTTTGTAATTAAGTTAATCTACTACAGTGGAACCTGCTTTTGGAGACCACAATTTGAAAAGCATTCAGTTAAATATCTCTGTACATAAAACTGGTTTTGAGAGACCGCTTGTCTTAACCCTTTCACCCTACAGACCATAATAAACTAGTCTTAAACAACAGAAAGAGCATACCACTCAGATATCCAGGGGTGAAAGGGTTAAGAGACCACGTTTCAGTGACAGGTTCCACTGTACATAAAATACAATTCATTTTTACAGAGTTTTAAACTGAAAGAGTAGTTAAGTTTTCTTTATGTGCTCACATAAAGATTCACACATCATCAGTGATGTTTTTTTTTTCATAAGTGTGTACGATTTGAATTCTCTCCCTTAACACCAATTAACTGCCAATCAGTAGATAATTGCTGAATCATCATTCATATATTTAATAATCAATATGCCCCTATCTAGTACTTGTAAAAGTGTCAATAGATTTATAACCAGATATTTGCCGATTCATACATGTCATTGACCTTTAATTGTTCATTCTCTCTGCATTTTTCTAAAGCAGGACTACCTGAAAACTTATTCACGAGAATTTGAGTAACATTTTTTTTTTTGTATTTCAAATTTCCTACTGGTGGGAAGATTCTGAAATGTGTCAGGAGTAGTGGAAGGGTCGGTCTCTAAAAATTGTGACATTTTTCCTCCCGCGAGAAAAATCATGTGTACGACACAATTTGCACTTGTTATGGAGATATAAGTGAAATGCTTTAAATATCGACCTGTGCTACGGACTATGCCAAAGCATGTCTACCTTGGCAGTGGATCTTACTTTTAGATCTTGCCTGAAAGTCTTGAGACATTCACCTACAAAGCCAAACCTGTCATATCAGAACTATCTCTATTGTCTGATTCACATAAGATAGGAGGACTAACCTTGATTATCATACGGACGATTCTACTCACTTTTCAATTATAAAAAGCTGCACAGGAAAAATGTTTTATTGCTCACTGGATACTCTCTTATGTATGGTGACAAGTAGGAATGATTACTCTAGTAAGTGTAATTTTAATGTTATGCTTTATTACCTAAACTTTAAACTTGTCCCAATCAAGAAAGGTATCATAAGACTTCATCCCACCATGTTGTATGGATTTTACTTACCTATATTGAAAAGTCATAGGTCTGCCCACTAGTATCTGATTACCTACTGTAACAAATATGGTTGACATATGTAATGACTGATAATCAGTTTCACTGACCTTATTGACTTGAGTTACTACAGCATCTAGAACTTCTCCTTTAAATGGCCTGAAAACAATGGCTTTGTACTTCACTGGATAAACAACGAAACCTCTACTTGGTTGGATCAAACCGGCTCCAATGTTGTCGATGGTTGTGACAGCAATGACAAAGCCATACCTGAATAATCAAAATTAATAACATATTGAACAGAACCTAAATTCACATTCAGCTGACAGCAATTTTCAGCTGACATGTTATTTTTACTTATGACAGTGGTATGCCATTGCTTACTGCTTAGTATTCAGAACGCAATTAAAAGGATATACAACAATCATCATATTATACATACATTCATGTACCAAAAGTATATATGTAAACTTGTTTCATTTTCCCATTACTTTCTATGTTAAATATTTTTTTCTTGAATAATTGGCCTGACTCATATATTCAATGAAATCTTGTAAACATTTGCACAATTGTGTGGAAGTCTGTGGACTATCCTTCTAAATTGGTTTGAAATGCAACGATTTCTTTTTGTATAAAATGCAAGTACGTGTATTTATAAGTGACAAGCAGAATTTGTAGTGCCATTTCCTTCTTTGTTTTTAGTTAGTGACGTCAACAAAATACTTATTTCAAAGAATAACTTTTGCTTCTCAGAAATAGAGCTTCAAAAAGATTTAAACCAAACACCAGAAGAAAATAAATAGACTTTCCTCTAAACATATGAAATTTCGCACAAATTGACGAAACTATTACTTTCTGACAGTTATTGGAAAAAAGTTCATTTAACATAGAAAGCTATGGGAAGATGAAAAAAAGTCCACATACTTTTGGCATGTGAGTGTACATGTACAGTTTCCTATTCATATTGCTAAATAATGCTGACAGAAAATAAAATTTTGTTTTTGTTTAAATGGTATTTTATGCCACACTACAACAGTTTTTTTTTCAGTTATATGGTGGGAGCCAGTATCTATTGGTGGAGGAAAGAAACTAGTTCCGGAACTCAGGAAGAGACCACTGACTTTCCACAAGTAACCTGGCAAACTTTCTAGAAAATATAAAGCTTAGGTTTCAGCAGAGCTCTAACCCACACAGATTAGAAGTGAGATATATTCATGGTTTAAACATGATGCTCTAACCACTTGGCCAGGAAGGGTCCCCTGACAGAAAGATAAAAGCTTAAATTGTTACTTTCACTTGACATCAAAACAACAACAAAAAATCTTTACAAAGGACAGACACATGAAATAACACAAACCACATACTTTCCTGTACATGTTCCCTCTACTTCTGTAAAAAGCTTCTGTTTGACAATGTTCAGAAGATTTGGACCAAAGTACCTTGGATGCAGGAGTATTTCATGCTCCAGAGAAACCTTAAAAAATAAAATAAAATAAAGTTCCTTTAAAACATGTACTGGTCAAGATCAGTGACCTATTCTCGCCAACAAGCGTTATTTTACCTGATATTTTCTGGTTTGTCTAATGTCAGAGAAATTATTCATTTCTTTTTGTTCGTCAATCAGAATAGTGTCTTGTCTTGCCTTTGGAAACACTAAAAAATCTGTGAAAGAATGTGTGTGTTTGGTGTGCACACTTCAAACCAGTTGGCAATGATTGGTACTCAATGAGAATTGTTTGCTGATCAGTATAATGACAATGTATAATTATGCACTTTGACAATTTAATCTTTAGACTGGTTATCGAATAATTTCACTTTGACAAGTTAATCTTTAGACTCGTTATCAGGTAATCTCATCACTAAGGAATTCTGGCATCTGTAAGCAAGTATTTTTGGCACTTTCCAAAACATGTGATAAAATTGGATTTTTAGAAATTTAAATTTATCATGAATTATTAAGTGAATTATCTTAATCAATATTAGCTGCCGTTATTATCTGTTCAAGTGCCGAAAATAACAGAAGCTGAAAAGATAAATACTAAAGTTACTGGTACATGTGCCGATGTTATTTGATGCGGAAATTAGTAGAATTCTTTAGACTTCTATTGTGTAACCATGCTTCACAGATGCACAATCAAGATCTAATCCCTTTGGGGATTCATTTGTGGCCGTTTTATCGTATTGCCCTGCCAGATTCCCTTGTCAAGCCTTCATAAATCTGGGCTTCGGTGACAGGCTTGCTTGAAGAGAATTATAAATAATAAATACCTGGATGGCAGTCAATCAGTAGGTTATCTATTGTTTCTAGACACATTTTTCTTTGAATCCAAACATTTTTTGTTTAAAATCCCAAATAGAAAATAAAATATTACATGTTTATTCTGACAGACACATACTTTTTGCCTGAGTTTGAATGGCAGACTAGTTTACGTCAGAGGCTATAGTATGTTCTATGATTGCTCTTCTTAAGTTCAATAACATTAACTTTGCTTTTCACAGGCTTATGAAAAGCAATCATACTGCCAGTTGAGATGATCATGTGATGTAAACAAGTCTGCCATTCAAACCCAGGCAAACAGTATGTGTCCGTCAGTATAAACATGTGATATTTCAGTTTCTATTTGGGATTTTAAACAAATTTCTTTTTGGATTCAAAGAAAAATATGTTTAAAAATGATAGATGACTCACAAATTAACTGCCACCCAGATACTTAATATTTTAATTTCTTGATGCAAGACGGTAAACAAAGCCCAGATATTCCCAAATAAACTATGAAGGCTTGACAAGGGAACCCAACAATAAAACGGCCGCGACAGAATCCCCAAAGGGATTAAATCAAGATTTATCTATTTATAAATAATACATAGGTAAACCTATGGAGAGGGCGAAGGCATTCATCAAGTTTTACATGTTCGGTTAATACCTTTGGGGATTTCGTTTGCAATGCACTTTTAAGCAACGACTTTGCATTTCCGACATTTTGTTTATGTCATGCGCAAATTCCCGATGTGAGCAAAATTTTTACCATTAGTAGGTCCCCGGATGTAGTAGGAATAAATATGTCAGCTTCTCTACATATATGAAGGCTTCGCCCTCTATAATTTTATTCACAAAATTAAAGAGGTGACAGGCCGCAGTGTTCTTGAATAAAATGGGAAATGAAACTATAAAAGTTGAAATTAAATGTGTACATTATTTAAATACCCTCGGCCTAGATCCTATATATAATTTGTTTCAGTCTGACCAAAATAAATGTCTACTTTCAACCTGGTCAAACCCCAAACTTGGCCAAAGCCGGCAAAGGCAAAGGGATTACCATTATCATTATGTGGAGAAATCTAAAATGTTCAGCCTACAATTAGAATTACAAAGTAAGGAGTTTGTTAGAATGTTTGAAAGCGTGTGACAAAAGAACAGATGATTGCAATATAAAATGCCTACAAACAATATGTGTTAAAATTAATGTTAATACAGAATATCAAACATTTCTTACATGATAAAACATTGTGAAAACCAATGCAATCCCCAATTTAGCGGCGGAACCGGAAATGTAGTTATAATAAATAGAACCACGCCGTTTTTATAAAGCAAGTCCTCATTTTCGTATGAAAAAGAATAAATGTAATTTTCAAATAAGTCTTTGTATCAATAAACGTTTCAGTTATTTGATATTCTCCAAATATATTCAGTCAAACTATTCCAACACAGGGAACACGGTAGAAACAATTACCTAGTACAAGGGACTAAAATGAACATGAATGACAATAAACGGATCAATTGGAAACCACAAATCCGTAAAACAGGTTAATTTGTCAGTTTATCTGTGGTAATACAATTTATTTGTTTTGACAACATTTGTTGTTAAGTGTAAAGTTTGTAATCTATATTTTTTCTCAGAATCTAAAAACTAATGGAACGAATAGTGTGTAAATGAACGTTACATTTTACCTAACACAGTTAGGTTTTCTTTTTGGTTGATTTTACATTAGGGAAGATCTATAGGCTACATAATATTTTGTCCCATTAAACTTTTTTTAACAGCCTATTAAACTATTTATGAATGCCTCCCTCTCTATAGATATTACCTGTGTCTTATTATCTATATTGTTTTGGGTGACATATTATGCATCACTACACTAGGCAGTTTAGAGAAAAAGTAAGATCAAGCACCGTTGAAAGCTCCGTAAATGACAGTGGCGTAGGAAGCAAACCAAAAGTGAGGGGGGTATTTTATGAAAATGTTTTTGCCTGTAAAAAAAATGTTCTCATGTGCGTTTTGGATTATGCAATAAATATATACAACAGTGGCGGATCTAGAAAAAAAATTAAAAGGTTTTTTAGGCCGATGATACAAAATTATACTTATTGTAATGCAATGCATACATGTTGTGGGACAACAGTTCTCAAAAATGCATTTCACTATATATTCTTAGTAGTTCAACCATTGTTTGATTTTATCCTCTGAATTTAGTAGACATCCAAAATAAATGAAAAATGGCACGTTTAACTCTGGAAATCTGGGCCTAATTATTTTGATAATATTTTTGTTAGTTTATATCCACAAATTACTTAAGTGTCAATGATTTTATTTTGGTGTTTATGAATCACGCCATAAATCCATTCATTGTCTTTGTAATAAACATTGAAATTTTACTCTTATGGAGAATGATGTATTTCTCCTGAAATAATACATAGATTGCAATGAAATTTATAGCATATGAGAACCGGAACCTCAACTTCCCGTGAATAACGTTTTGTTAAAATTGGATAAATGATAAATTCTAGAGGAGTTACTGAAAAAAAACATGAATTTATTAATAACATTTAGTGAAAATAAACTTTGGGAACTCACTTATGTCCCACCACTGTACATCATCAAAAGCATACCGAGGATTTCAAGTTTGAGTGGGTGTAAATTTAAAATTCATTCGCCGAGCGAAGCGAGGTGCGAAAATTTGGGGAAATTTGTTTTTAATTTTCTGACTTTTTATAGAAACATTAAAGTGCAAAATTTAACGTGTTGGATTTATTGTAAGGCAATATTTCATTAGTGGGTCGTGTTTTACGCATCTAACGAAAACAATAATTTTTGAAATTTGGAAGCCCGTGGAAGCATTTTTCTGCGTCCAGACGCGAAAATACGCCTAGTAGGCCTGATCCGCTAGTAAATCAAAAGAGGGTTGAATCAAAAGTTACTTAAATTCAGGGAAGAATTTCGTTCTAGTGTCCTCCACACATTTAATTTTGACCTCTTTATCGTTAAATATATTTCGTTGATACAGTGGCGGATCCAGGAGTTTCTGAAAGGGGAGGGTTAAGTGTTAACTTCTACAATAGCGGACAATTACGAAACTGTGCATGCGATCCGGAACGGGTCTACAGGACTGAGTAGTAACTAATTTTGTTATAAAATATTAACGCAGTGGCGTAGGAATTATATCAATTGAAGTTAGGGGGGGGGGGGCATTTTTTATGAAAATGTTTTTTTTTTTTCAGTAAAAAAATGTTTTCACATGCCTTTTGATTATGCAATAAATATTTACAACAGTGGGAGATCTCAGATAATTTTTTTAAAAAGTTGGGTGTTTATAGGATGGTGACATAATATCATACTTATTGTGATACAATGCAATCAAAAGCCTACTGAAGTTTTTTAGAGTAGGTGTAAATTTAAGAATTATTAGCCCAGCGAAAATTATGGGAAATTTATTTTTAGTGTTCCGACATTTTATAGAAAATTAAAGGTTTCACATCTATTTTATCAACTTTAAGGGTACGCTCTCCCTGGTCACTACACATAGTAGTTTGATTAATTGTGAGACAATATTTCATCATGGAGTCATGTTTTACGCATCTTATAAATTTTTTAAATTTGGAAACCCGTACGCGTACAAGCATTTTTCTGCGTCCAGGCGCGAAAATACGTCTAGTAATTCGCTAGCAAATCACTACAGAAATTCGGCTTTGTATCCTCCAGACATTGAAGTATGACCTCATTATCGTTAAAAATATTTCGTTGATAGATTAATTCGATAGCCCAGTGACGTCTCTAGCTTCTAGATACAAAATCATCGTTTCCCCATGGTCCAGTTGGAAATGCTTCCAAGAAATGTTCAATTTTAAAAGCCCTTAGAGTTCATTATCACATTGCGACTCGTTTTTATTCCGGCCAAATATCGACAGACTTATCGGGGCAGATCCAGGAATTTTCAAACAGGGTGCGTGAAGTTTGTTTTTTGTTTTTTTTTTTTTGGGGGGGGGGGGGGGGGTGTTGACAAAATGCCGTACACATGAAAATGGTGCGTTTATTATGTTTAAAGAATTGGATATCATTGATGATTAAATTTTCAGATCTTTAGCTCATAATATCACAAGGCCGAAATGTATACATTTTAATCCAGTGCAAATTATGGGCGAATTTGTTGCAAACAAACTAGTTTCGGTTTTGGTTTATGGTGTACAACTAGTTTGCAAATCGATTATGAAACTAAAACTGGTTTCCTATGGCTAAACAAATAATTGGTTTAAACTACCAAAACGGGGTACAGAAATAAGTAAGCAGTCGCTCTTTTATATGAGATGTAAAAATAAAGAGAAAATAATACCAATTATAGAAAATGAGTAACAATCTTACCGCGATATTGATCAACCCTGATTATCATGTTTTCACTTTTTGAATCACTCTATGGAAATGTACATGTTAAATAAAAAAATTAAAACATGATAAACAAAATGACAATCGATAGCTGATCAATTTGGAGACAGAATTCATCAATTCACCGTTTTAATATTGTAAAACGTCTCTCTGACATTATGAGTACAGTTTTGCTGCCCAAGTACCTAAAATGTCCAGAAGACACATAAAAGGTATCCGATACTACTACTGGTCCATGTTGTCGCTGCCATATTGTTGTAGCAACAAACTTGCATTTATAAGCCTACTAAACCATGCGTTTTGCATAAAAAATAGGGAGTCTCCCTATTTATGGGGGAGACTTGGCAAGTATGAACTGTTGAGATTATGACTGATAAAATTGGTTAAACTTTCTTGTTTGTAACTTTGAACAAGCACTGAGACAATATAACATATCCCTATCATATATTATTATAAGTATATTATAAGCAGCGATATATAAAGCTTTATATATCGCTGATTATAAGTTATAAAAAGTCTGGTGTACCAGAACATGAAGATCTACTGAACCAGGTTTTTTTAGGAGAATGTATAATCCAGGTCCAGAAATAATGTTTCATACTATGTAACTGTTCAATTTCCATCAGATTGTCTCGATCCGTTCATGGAATAATTCTCAGATCGAGTGCAAATACGGATCCGTTTAAACAGTTTTTGTATATTCAATGACCTTGTATGAAAACAGCATGGCGGAGTACAAGGAGCATTGATACTATGATAGCTTTAAATAACATATGAACATTTTTTACAGAGGGACATGGAACTCTTCACTCGTAACATTATCTGTGCTACAAGGCAGATAAATATTATCACACCTGCAATTAATTCATTTTGTGCAAAAGTAAGAAAACAAATTAATTGTAGTTCACAAATCAAATCGAAATGTCAGTGGCTGTGCTGTCCCCCTTCCCAGTCTCAGACTACGGATCCTAAAACATAGCTGGATCAATTTTAATTGAATTTTAAATGTTCCAAGCTACCTTCACGCATTTTCACCTGATATGTAACATCTGCTAGCTGAAATAAAATGGAACTTGATTAGCAATAGCACACGTCGGACATGATTAAATTAAAAAAATGTTTATATCCACCTGGCCCAGTTCAGTAAGTGAAGTAAGGCCAACTCCAGTCCCAGGAGTCTAGGGTTGCACTCCAATGTCTCAACTCTCTACTGATCAGGGGAGACAGCTATAAATAATACATAGGTAAACCTATGGAGAGGGCGAAGGCATTCATCAACGGTTTTACATGTTCAGTTAATCCCTTTGGGGATTCTGGCATGTTGCCCCCAACAGGGGGCAACACGACAGAATCACCAAAGGGATTAATATTCAGTGTTTTTATCACGTAAATATCCCAGTCATTCACTCATTGTTTTAAATAAAATATTGAGTGTCTGACTGTTTCCTTTGTGCTAAAACTTAAATAGAATCTATGTGGTATTTATTAGTTATGAATTCAATGCACAAATATGTTTTTATGCTATATATTTTTCTCTATCCCAGCGTATCCATCATTTCGTGCAGTTCACATAATGATCAAATATTTTTTCTTCTTCCACAGAGAAATTTCCATTGTAGTGGTGCTGTTCGACGAGATTTAATTGGAAGAGATATTGGACTAGACAGAAAACATGAAGGTTTACCAAATGGTATGGCAGTGGAAATATTTATATTTTATCCTTTTGTTTTTTTTTAATCAAATTAGGGAGGAAGTCTTGAAACACAGCATTTGGTCATGTTGCCAGGTGTCTATCCTGTATTAAAGTTTTATCTGCTGTAGATCTCAACTACTACATGTCATTGAATGGCCAATGCTACTGATAAAAGTATATATGTAGATCCTGCATCCAGGTGAAAAATGGGTCACCTCCAAGCAATGTGAAGTACTAATATAAGTAACATACTCATAATTGCAGGGCTGACACTGTCATTAGCCAATGTAGCCATTCACTAGTTTTTGTCAAGATTGGCTAATAAATATTGCAATTGGCTAATTTTCTGGCTAATATATTTTAGTGCATTTTTTGTGTGTATCATATGACTGTCCTACAAAAGAGAACAATGTGGCATAATCACATACAACTATGTTTTGATTGGTAAAATGAATTGTCACAAAATTTTCTCAATCAAGTAAACCTCCAGACATTATGGCACATATACATGTATATACAGTTTTCAATTGTCACAACCATGTTATGTAAAATTAAAAAACATTTGGTATCAATATCATTGACCTGGCTAATCAAAATGTCATTTGGCTAAAAAATATCTTGGCTAATTTTTTTGGCTCACAGATTTTTGAGTCCAGGGTGAGCCCTGATTTGGTATTTTATTGATTGGGTTGATGTGGGGAAATGTATGTTTTGTCTGTGTCCATGATTTAATCATTCCATCCAGTTAAGGTTTAGGTAAAAGTTATTATAAGTATATTGTAAACTAGTGTGTGCACATAGGGTGTAAGTGATATGCAAAACTCTATAGAATTCAGGGGTGAAGTTTTGCACAGAATTATGTATTTTCTATAACGTAGAAATGGTGAAAACTGTGTGCATGTAATTTATAATTACAATGACTAAACACTGCAACAAATCTGTGATCTAAATTTCAAATGGATCCTGTTTATCCTGAAATTTTTGCCTCCGTTTAATCTTTGATATTTTTGCCATTAGATGTTAGGGCAAATTTAAAATGAAGGTGAACTTTTCAAACTAAAACATAGACATTCATGTCATCCAAAAGACTATTGAATATTGTGATTTAGGGCGAATTTAAGATGGGGTGAAAAAGTCTTCTGTTGTGAAGGGGTGAACATTTTGCAGGTATACAGAATAACAGAATTAAGTAAAGTTATGGAAGAAATTTTGTCTCCTCTAGTCTAGATATATACATGTACATGTTTGTTTAGGTTTGTAGCTAAATTGCCTGATTATAGCCAAGCTATTCATCAGGGCCCAGTTGTATAAAAGGTTGTTAAATTTAACGTGAAATTAACCAATGTTAAACTAATGGGCTAAATGGAGATTAAATTTAACAATGTTTTGTGCAACAGGGTCCAGATTATTATTTTTGTTGACAAACAGGTATTACATACTGATATCTGATTCTGATTTTTTGAATATATTTTACCGACATTTTAAGATTGCTTCCCCAGACAAAATGCATCTTAATTATTTTTCTTGAGTCTATATTCCCAGTCTTGCTGAGAACATGTTGATCTTTGTGTAATGAAATATTCCCAGTTTAGGGGCACTTGTAAATATGGACAAGAATAATGACTTGACACCAAATATGAGGATACAGTAGAACCTGTCTTAAGAGACCACTGTCATGAAAGACCACCTGTCTTTCGATACTTCATTTTCAAAGCTGCTTGGTTAAATATCTCTGTAGATGAAACCTCTTTTAAGGAACCACCTGTCTTGAGAGACCACATTTCAGTGGGCAAACAGGGTGGTCTCTCAATGCAGGTTCGACTGTATTAGCATCTAATTTTAGATTGTAACTCTGCACAAATAAATAGGTTTGTCATATTTATTTTCAATCATATTTGTAGACCCTGTGTCTGACCATTACATGCCAACAGCTCAGCGAGCTCTGCCAATAATCACATCTCGTGATGTGCAGTTTCCAAACAAGTACAGGGAACCAAAACAAGCCTGGCTTGAAACTATGTCACAACTTGAAGATGAAAAGTTGGGCATCATAGATCTCCATCCTGATATCTTCGGAGCATATCCAAGGTATGTATTAAAGCGATATAAGCTGTCACAATGATTATTTTTGTCCCCTGACATTTAGTCCAGAATATGATAAAATGTGTGTTCAAATACATTATCAAACATGTAAAACGTTGTTCTTTTTTAAGTCATTTGTTTTATTAGAATTTCAGTATTCCTGTACCTTAAAAAATACAGCTGTATTTCCATATGCAATGACCGTTCAGATAAACTCTTTTGCCATATCAAATGTACTTCGTAATTCGGTCAGGGGATTCTCGGTCCTTTACACATTCGGACTCTGTTAAAGTTGGCCGATTTTTATGCGTTTTTTATTATTTTTAAAATACAGGACATGATTTTTATTGGAAAGTGAATGTATTATGTAAAATACATGCTTTTCAATGCTATTTTATATGCCTGAAGAAAATCAGATGAATATATGAATAAATATATCAGGTCACTAAAAGATATTTTTCTGATCTTTAATGTTACCCTGAATGCTAACATTGACAAATTCAAAACAATATAACTGTGAAAAGTATGCCTCCTGTTTTACAATCGTGCTGCCATGTCATGTGGAGTTGGGCAGTTCATGATCATATGTGTGAAGAATGATAAAGCCGAGAATGCGATGGGACGAGTTAAAAATGGGTCGAGAAAGGAATGTTTTGAAACGACGAAAAGCTCAAACTTTGCCCAATTTAAGTATGAAATGATGATGTACGAAATTAAACCCAAAGGGTAGTAAGAATAGAATATATATTAATTGCAAATAGCACATGTTTATTGGTCACTCAGTAATCTTTGTAAAAATTTACCGAAAATTAATTTGCAATGCTCAAAGTATGGCGGACAAAAAGTAACTAATAATAGGGTTACGTTTGGCCAGATTGTTGCAATTTTACACATGCTCTTGTTATTCTAACCACCATATGGTCCCTTTGGAATATATATGAGATAGAATATCACATAAAATGGGCATGTAAAATTTTTCCCCATCATGTACAACAGCTCATATCGCTTTAAAGTCTGAAGCCATTGGATTCACTGTTGTATTGATACTCTTTGGTGTAGGAAAGATATGGTGTAGGAACGTTATGCCACTACCTTCTCTTTAGGCCGAACTTTCTGCCGCGATTTTAAGCGATTTTTTTGTTGTTAAAATCAGGGGCAGAAGTCCTCCCATATACTCTCTTCATAGCAAGATGCTGTGACATTTTCACAGCAGTTTAGCGATCATTTTAACCATCTATTTCTTATCGCTGACATCTGATATTTGTTGATATGCTTACTTGATCTTTAAGACTTATAAATCCATCGTCACTAAGTTATGACATGACATAATTCCACATCTATGAGACATATATTCCAGCTACCCATCATTTTTTGTATTCACGTCGTTTGTCTCCATTTTGAACATAAGAAAATGTAAGACATTCGCTGATTGGTTGATCATAATGCAACAATCGGGGCAGAAAATTCGACCTAATAATCTTAAACTTTTTTTTGTTTTAAATCATGGAATTCTAAATGATGTGCTAAAACATACCTACTTTTTAGAGGTGCTCTCACTAAAGATTATAAAGTCAAATTTGTCTATGAAGGCCACACTAGGGAACAGATAAAAGTATCTGTTATAGACAGGTGACCTTTATAAATAAGTTTATCTATTACAAAAAAGTTAACATAGGTTATATATGAATGAACTGAATAGGCGGGTGCCCTTTATACAAAGGATGTCCTTTAATGCAAGTTTGGCTAGTTGTTTGTTATGGTTAATACATTTGTATATGAATGGCCATTATAGGCAGGTGTCCTTTATTAAGAGGTGGTCTTTAATGAAAGTTTGACTGTAAATGTGTTTTTAGTGGTTGTTGTTTTGATTACTCTTATGCCCTTGAGATCAAAGATGCTTTTGTCTGTCTGTCCATCCGTCCGTTTGCAACGTAATGGTTTCCATCAATTGATTTCAGTTTCTTTTTTCAATTTTTTAACCAAATTAGTATGATACTTTATATTAGTAAGTTCTATGTGAAATTTGATTATATGGCCAATATGCAGAGTTTATGGGACTTGAATCTGTTCAAGACCAGTCTATTATTCTGTGGAGTTAAAAAAGTTAAAAAGCTACACTACACAAATGTCATAGCTGGGGGGATCTTGTTTATTTTAGTTTTTGGTTTGTTTGGTTACGTTTTATGTATATGTCTGATTTTCTTCTTTTTTCCAGAATTGATTTGCTTCAGAACAATGTAAAATGGCAGACCTTGTACAAAAAAATTGTAAGTATCATTACAAATTGACTCGACAAAATCAGCGACAAAATCAGCACTTTACTCGTGAAAAACTCTAATTTTTTTTTTTTATTTCATATTTACAGAGACCCTTGCAATGACTTTCATTTAGATATGTCACCTTGCAAGCAAGAGGTCCAAGATTTGATTCTTGATATTGGGTCATACTTAAGACTTCTTTGCCAAGTTCTTATTTTAAAGTGTAGATCTATGTTCATGGCTTTTCTAATACAACTGGTTATGTTTTAGGTTAATTAGAATATTTTTTAGGAACATAATTTAGAATGTGTATATGAATTTGAATATGTTTCACTTTATTTATTTTTTTTTTCTTAAAAGTGTCTCCTTGTTTGTTTTTTAAATCAATTTTGAATTTTGTTTTCATGTTTGATTTTGCAAATCTTAAAAAAAGATTATTCTTGACATATTTAAATGGAATACATTACAAAATTTATTTGTTTTCTAAAAGAACATATAGTAGACAGTTTTATCTATCAGACTAGGGGCCTTCGTGGTCGAGTGGTTAGAGCGTTGCGCTTTAAATCACACGGCCTCTCACCTCTGGTTCGAATCCCGCTAGGGTCATTTCGAATTGAGTGGGAAAGTTTGCCAGTTTTCTTGCGGAAGGTCGGTGGTCTTTACCCGGGTAACCGGGATTTCTCCTCCACCAATAAAAACTGGATGCCATCATATGACTGAAAAATTGTTTGAGTATGGCGTAAAACAAAAAATCAAATCAGATCAAAACTATCAGACTAAGTTTGGCAACATTTTGAATGATATCTATAGGGGGTTCCATGGTGGAGTAGTTAGAGCATCATGCTTTGAACCCTGAAATCTCTCACTTCTGGTCAGTGCAGATTCCAGCCCGGCTGGAACCTAAGCTGAATTTTGTGAGGAAGTTTGCCAGTCTACTTGCAGAAGGGGCGGTGGTCTCTTCTCGGGTACATTGTAACCGGGCTCTCTCCTCAGCCATTAAAAACTGGTCTCTGCCATATAACCGAAAAACTGTTGAGTGTAGCGTAAAACACCATTCAAAATTCAAAAAATGATATCCATACTTGTTACCATGCAGGATTATACATGGGTTCCTACGCGAGCCGAGGTACGAGGAAGTAATAGGAAACCATGGCCACAAAAGAAGACGGGTAGAGCTAGACACGGCAACAAAAAATCTCCTTTGTGGGTTAAAGGTTTGAAACATTTTTAAATTCAGTTCTTTTTTCATTGATCATTTCATAACCTTTTATGTACATAATGCCTTTGTCCAGTTGGCATTCATAAGTCCACGAATGACAGCTGACAGCAGTTCAATTCTTAAATAATATTCTGATGAATAAAACTGGATTTACAGTAACCCACTGTAAATACAAATACCAGCTTTATACCAATACCATAGGAATACTTTAGTTGTTTAGTGATGGAAACAATACTTCAAGTTTAGCTATAATCATGTTCTTAACTTCATTTCAATAAAACGCCTTTGAATTGACAAGGATATTGAATATTGGAATTTGATTACCAACACATCATTTTAGGAAAACGCCTTTGAATTGACAAGGAAGTTGAACATTGGAATTTGATTGTTTTGTATTTGGATATGTGATAATTTAATAGTCAGGTCCGATTGTAAACATTTCATTGAAAGTACGCTTGATTTTCTTCAACAGGAGGTAAAGCATTGGGACCACGAGGCCCCAAATCCTACTTTTATATGCTGGGATTACCACAGAGAGTGCAAGGGCTTTGTATAGCCCTTTCTGTTAAATATGCACAGAATTACTTGCAGATTGTTGATTCATTAGATATACCGACAGATGACCCACAGGTAAGTAGAGTCGATATCAGAAATTGTGACTTTGTTCACAAAGACGTAGCACATTTTGTATGCCCTATTAATCCAAAGATAAGGGAAATTTTCTAGTTACTAAAGGGTCACAGAATATATGAATAAAGTTGTCTATCTTGACAGTATCTCTTTTATAACAATAAAACAGAATAAAGGTCAGTTTTATAGAAGACAGATAGCATAGATAAATGTAATATTGCCATGTAGAAATCTACTGGTAAAACCAGGTGGGACTATAGATTTTGTGTGCATTTGTCAGTCCCTCCGAGGCTCTGTCCATCCATCAGTCAGTGTGCTTAAGGTTTTGGTTAAAGTTTTGTAATTGTTCACCACTCACTACTTAATGATTTCACAGGTACAGGCTTGGGTATGAACATACACTGATTCATAATTGTCTCGGCTCTTGTTTATGTTATATACTGTAGAATCAGAAAATTTTGTGAGGTTAAAATTTCGTTGTTTTGAAAAAAATATAAATTCATCAACTGACATTAAATTTCATTGAAATAAAAAGGAACATATTATTATTTCTAGTTATAAGGTATGTAAAATTTCGTCATGGTTTAAATTTTGTGTTGATTAATGAAAGCAATGAAATAATACATAGGAAATTAAAACCACAATGATATTTTCCGATTCTACTATATACTGATACACAAAAATGATTTATGTCATAAGTAGATTAATAGTGAATGAAGCCTTCTCAGATATCTAAAGCCTCGGTCACAACCGGCCCCACCTCCACTCTACGGGGTATGTATGACAAAAAACACCAAGGAATGCACGGACCTTGTACGGCCTTCTTGCGGAATTTTGAGCACGAAGTCTGCCCGTAAGCTCGTATGATGGATGTTGAGCATGTCCAACAAACTCTGCGATTTCCCAATAACATACTTCGTTCTTACTCCTAACTTACAAATTGACTGCTACTTTTTTCTGCCTCCACGACCTCTACGACTCTCACCTACTATGAAAAATGCAGAGAACGCACGATTTAAAAAAACGTGCGTGTGGTTGTGACTAAGGCTTTACATATATCTTGATGTTAAAGACAAATTCGAAATGTCATCATTTTTTATTATTTTTCATATTTCAGTACCTTAGAGATCTTGCTGATACAAGATACTGGGGATTTTCTTGTCTATATGTTGATGAGTAAGTACATTACAGGTCTTTTTTCTGTAGTTTCCACGGGAACGATATTTGGGCCCCATTCCCAATGCAAATTACATGTGTTTTTGCCAATTTGATGAGAAAAATTTCCAATTTGGTGAACAGACCATGACGGTAATGAAAAATAAATCATTGTAGGGGCAGAGAATACATCTTAAATACAGATTCCAGTACATTTATATATACATATGTTAAAAACTATTTTTCCCAGTTTGACACAGATTTACATTAAAGTTCCCAATTGGATGGCCAGTGTATATTTTTTTTTATAGTTTACATTTTGATGAAAGCCTACTTCCAAAAGAATTGTTGCGACTCACAAAAATTGAACATTGCACCATTGTTCACTTTCTAAATTTAAACATTTGGAGTAATTGTGTTGTATTGAAAAGCTATTTGTATCTTTTTATGGATAATTAGATAAAGATATGAGAGGATCTAGTTGAATACTTGTTCAACAAATTTGAATAATTAATGAATTGTATTGAGTATATCCATCTGATTTGTGTTGAGTGCATGTGTGTGTGGAGTGCATGTGTGTTGAGTGCATGTGTATGTTGAGTGCATGTGTGTTGAGTGCATGTGTGTTTTAAGGGGTTGTGTATGTGTGTGTTTTTGTTTATATTTTTATTTTTTCAAAATGTCAACACACTCTGAAGTATGTCATTTATCTATTTATAGCACTGACGTAATGCCAAGGAACCTAGCCATTGCAGCAAGTGAATTACCCAATCATAATTTAATGCCAGTTTATGGTAAGAAAAAAATCTAGTTCATTTGTGGAAAATTTTCAATTACGATATGGCAGTATGTTCTGTTCGTTGTTTGTGTTTTTGCACTTATTTAGAAATGTTAACAACTGAATATGAAGTTAAATAATTTTTTGTGCCCCCGCCAAGAAAATGGCTGGGGTTTATACTGGTATGCCTCTCCATACATCCATTTTTCCATAGTTCTGTCCTTCTGTCACACTCCTTGTTTCCACTCATTATCTCTGTAACTGATCTACAAAATGAACTGAAATCCAGTATGTAGTTGTATGGTGAGAAGGCCCAGGTAAAGATTGAATTTGGTTCTGGTCCAACAAAGTTTGGAAGAGTTATGCCCCTCTGACTTAGAAAAATAAAAAAAAAAATCAATTTCCGCTCGTTTTCTCAGTCATTGTCATATTTGACATATTAAATTGAAAATTGGTATGTAATTGTTTAATGAGAAGAAGTAGGTCAAGTTCATATTTGGTTTTGGTTGAATTATTTTTGGAAGAGTTATGCCTCCTTGCCTTAGAAATTTAAAGAAATTCATAGTTTCTGTTCATTATCTGGATCATACATTGACATATTGAATTGAAATTGGGTATATAGTTGTATTAAAAGATGACACAAGTCAAGTTCATAGTTGGTTCTGCATATGATTTTTGCAGAGATGTGGCCCTTCGATCTATTCCACATTTAAACTGTGTTGCCAGCAGGGGCATTTGTGTTGCTCCAACACATCAAGTTAACCAGTGTCATAAATGTTTTGCATTTTTTAAGAGCATATAGATCTTTTTTTGCCCCAATTGATATAAATTGGGGATAGTCTTTAGTCTCCTAATGAAGGAATCCTGAATTTTTGCATTTTTTTTCTCAGTATTTTAGGTTAAGGGGCATTAGTCATGTTTTTTTTTTCTAAAAGAAATCCTTCCTTTTTTACTAAAATTATAAAAAAGAGATATACACAGACATAAAAATTCTTAAAGTAATATATGTTTTGTGAAAATTGCTTGAGAAACCCAGTTTGGCAATTATTCACTTGCAATTCAACCTTACTATTTGTATATGCTTACCACACTGGACCGTACCTTATTTTCACAAAATATATAGGGATATAAGATTTGTTATGACTTTGTATAGCTCTGATTTGTTATTGTACATCAAGTACAAGAAGTAAAAGTAGTAAAAATTGAATTTTTTTTTTTTTGGTTAAAGTTTTGATTGATGCTGAAGAAGGGGATATGTATTGATTTGTCAATTCTACCAGAATGCTTGTTATAACAATGCAATGAAATATATTTTTCAAGAAAATAAAAACTTCTTAAGAAAAAGAATTTTATAAAATTCTTTTAAGAGCTCCTTAAAGTGAATTCCTGAAGATTTGTGTTGCTGAGTCGTGTTGTTATTAACATTTTCCAATTTCATTAAATACTATCTTTAAAAAATTTAATTGTTTTCGAAATGTTAGAAAAATTAAATAACAACATGTGATTGTATCTTACGATTTTTTCTCTTTTTTTCAGGCCTGAATGTATTTAGCATGTTGAAACATGAAACTCTGGTCCTAACTTTAGCAGCAGTAGAAAAATTAGAAGAAAAACTTTTATATCAGTTAAATAAAACTGCACCTTTTGTGAAATTTTCAGTGTCGGAAAAAAATAATACGCGATAGATATTGAAGTTGGATAAAGTGTGAAAAGTGAATGACAGTGGCTCTTGTAATAAAGTGTGATTTCATCTTTTGTGTTTTTCTTGTTTCACAAATAAAGGAAATAACTGTTGCCTTTTTGAAACTTTTTAGTAATTACCGTATATTTTCTGCAGTAGGAAATTTTTGCAATTGTTCCCTAAAAGGTATCAAATTATATTCTGCATTTGAATTAAAATTAAAAATGAAAAATCAAGTATGCACCAATATGTGTTTTCCTGTATATTTATCAACTAAATGAAAATGAGCATAAACAAAAATGCAAATAGGGAATATCTGAATTTCTATTTTTATGCTCCCCGAAAAATATTTGGGGGAGCATATAGTCGCCGTTGTGTCTGTTTGTCCGAGCTCGTATCTCTTAAAAAGTTTATCAGAATTCTATCCTGTTTCACACAAATGGTTCCTTGGGACAGGGACTTTTGGGCAAGGGTCACTCAAGGTCATTTCTGAAAGGTCAAGGTCATTCAGCACATATCCCTAAAATATTGGGAAAGGCTTCATCTCTTAAACCATTCATCAGAATTTTATCAAATTTCACACCCTTGGGAAAGGGACTTTCGAACAAAGGTCACTCAAAGTCAATTCTGTTAGGTCCAAGTCACTCTGAACATATCCTTAAAATATAAGAAGGCCTTGGGGAGCTTCCATCAGTTTTACTGATATTCTTTTTTTATAGAAAATTTTGCATTTGTAATTGTTGCAGATTTTTCTTATTCTATCTGCAGAAAATAAACATTATACAGTATATATGAAGCTGCACAAAAGTGAATAGATTTTTTTATCAAAGTGAATTTGAAGGGTACAGGTGTAAAGATTTGTTTTAAGAAATTAATGTCGGTGCACTATCAAATAATAAAACCCCCAATGTTGAAAATAAAGAATTAATCGGAATATCTGCATGAGAAAACGATTCTGGTGTTTTCATCAGTTTGCACAATATTTTAGCACATGACAAATCGGCAAGACTGAAATTACATGGTGGCGGTAACATTTTAATGATGGGTATGAAAACTTGGTTTCTGTGTTAGAGACCACTGGCCTTCCTTTTGCAAGTAAACTGGCAAACTTTCTCACAAAATCAGCATTGGGTCCCGCGAGAGACCTGAAGTGTGATTCCATAACACCCTCTTTCTGTAGAAAAAATATAATGTGCCTTAACTGTCTGAATAAGAATAATTCCAACGAGCCAATAAAAAGGAGAACCCACTAAAGATGGTGTGGCCCAGTTGCTCTGGGTCTGAAGTCACCAAATTTACACAAGTTCTCCAACTCGATGTTTATTTTAATATTTTGGACTACTTCTTGACTTGACCGAACAGGGAAAATCATCTTTATCATTTGTATAGAAAACGGTATCAGATTGATGATTTTCCCATTAAAAAATTAAAAATACCTTGAGTAGGCTATGGTACATTTCTTAAGCTACCTTCAAATGAGCAATACATTATTATTTCCAACTACATGTATATGCAAGAAAAAAAAATGTATACAGGGGTTGCGCTGGTTGAAGAATTTGTGTCGCCAATTGTAAAAATCTCGCCAGTTTCCTATTTTTGAAGCCAGATTCAAAGTCAATAATAAAAGATAACTGAGGTTATATAAATGTGTTAACTGCTGTTACTGTCAATTTATTTAATTCAATTCAATGAGTTACAGTAAGACATTATTGTCTGTGTTTACAATATTATGTACAGGTAGTTGAAATAAAATATCGTTTTTTTGTTTTGAAGTAATCACTATTTGAATATGCATCCATAACATATATAGGTTAATGGTGTGAAGTGTGGACGATGTAGAAGACACCAGGATCTCCCTTTGATGTTTCTCGGTTAAATATGAAAATCATTCAGGATTGATACACAAGCTGCATGAATTTAACATAGCATTAATGATGTTGATATTTTAAGTCTGCTTAGGGGACAGAACATATAGATAGTGATTACAGGTGTGGAAGTTCAAATATACAGGTTAGATCTAATCACTTTATCTGTACAATCACGTACCTGACTACTTCAGGTCGTTGTATAATTACTTCCAGCACTTGTCCGATAAGTATACCTCTGTGTGGTTTATTGGCATTAATAAATAAACGGTTGCAAGTCCCTGTTCCTGATGACCATTTGGACAATCTAAACGACTTATGTAACCTAGATGGAAATAAAAAGTCACCATTTGCGACATTGGGGAAGCCCAGCACAACCCCAGGTATAAATATTTCCAGTTTCAATTCCAATTCTGCGTGTTTTCATCTTAAAGTCATAAGAAGAATGAGCGTATTGAGTAACTCTGGTGACTTTGGACCGAGACTACCAGATTGTTGTTGTTCTTCTCCAAATTGAATCTTCATGACCATTGGTGGTATAGACGCCTCTGGACGGCATCAAGTCGTTTTGTGTCCAAAATGTTACACACCTAAGACAAATCCTATCCATTGACAGGTACAATTTGTTTTGGGTATGAAACTTCTTGAATACCATCTGTAAGTGTTTGTGTGCAGGCTAAATTAGTAGGAGAGCAGATATCATGAAAAGGATCTTATTTTTTTTTACATATTTTATTTACAATAATCTATATTAAAATATAAATTCAGTTTTTTCACATTCTACACCAATAAGAATGAATATTGGTCTGGAGAGGAGTTGAAATTATCTCCCATTACATAATAAGACAACAAGGGACAGTTAAACTGTCAAATGGGAAAATTTGGAGAAAAAGGGGATACAGATGTGATCTTTCTTGGCAAGTACTCATTAAGTAGATATAAAAACCATAGATGTGATACTTGGGGTATAAAATGTTGGCATTAAATAGATTGAGCCTTTTTTTTTGAAGTTTTAGAATCTCCCTCACCAAAGCATTATAGATTAAAACAAGAAAATGTTAAGTAAGTTATTTTCTATTAAACTCTTTATGTCCAGGTACAGTGGAACCTATCTTTAGAGACCACCCCATCTGCCACTAAAATGTGGTCTCTAAAAACAGGTGGTTTCTCCAAAGAGGTTTAATCTAAAGAATTATTTAACGAAGTGGTTTTCAAAATGTGGCCTTAATAGACAGGTGATCTTTTATGAGAATGGTGTTCAGGACCTTTTTCAACATGATCTACTAGGCAGCCATTTGTGATTCACATGTCATTTTTGTTTTGACTATTATTAGTGTTCAGTACCTTTTCCGATGATCTACGGCAGCATAAATTTGATGTAATTTATCTAACGTCTACAAGTTTCTACATGTAGATGAATTTCCACTTTAATGCTGATTATTTTAAAAATACTGAATTTTCCTTGCTGCAAAGTTTATTTCCTTTATTATTTTATTTTTGTCTTTCAATAAATAATAATGTGTGTTTTACCGATTTAATTTTCCGAGATAAACAGAAGAATTATATTAGCATACATGATTTTACAATGAGACAACCTAACAAGACAATTGACTATGATATAGCACAATATATATACAACCAATTTTTTTGTTAAAATTAATTTAAAAATAAATTTTTTTTTTTTTATTTACCATGAAATAAACATTGACAAAACCTAGCATCACATGTGAGTTATTTGTATAAAAATGATAAGTAGGTAAAGGCATGCATTAAATTTGGAATGGATCTAATGACATCGAAGAAGCCCCCATCATTCGGTCTTTTGGTGGTGAGATATTTCAAAATAATAAATATAAAACTAAATAAACGATTGAATGTACATGAAATAGTTGAAATAACAACATCACAAACTGCACAGTACGGATAAGGTTGATCATTTATAAACCTCAAACAGTAGGGAACTTTCGAGTTAGCTTGGATTACCATTATAATTTTGCGTTTAGTCGTGCTTTCTCGATTTTGTTCCTATGTGTACATCTGGTTTTCATATTTTGCAACGTATATGGAATATCCTTATGTTTTAGCGCATCAATATGATTTTGTATAAAGAAATCCAAGAGACTCTTAAAACATATCCCAGTGAGCTATTTAGTTGAATGCCAAATGTAGCAGACCGAGAAAAATGTCCGGACAGACCGGGAATCAAACCCAGGACCTTCCAAACGCTAGCAGGACACTCCTATCAACAGCGCTATCAGGTCTATCTGTATATAACTGAAAGTGGAATAACTGCAACTAAATGTAGGTTTATAGTGGTAATGCTAACTTGAAAGTTCTCTATTACAAATGTAGCTAAGAAGTACGTCTTAGAAAAAATGCAGCAGTACAGAGATACATTGACAAACAGGAATTCTGATCCTTTTGGGAATTTGAACTTTTCTATCAGCTGATGTACTAATACAATTCATAGATTATTCACTATTCACAATCAACCAGCATTTAGCACAATATTCTTTCACAAAGATTGCAGCTTTAGTTTAATTTTAAAATGATGCTAAGCTCCATAAACTAAAAATTTTCAAAAAGGAAAATTTATTAAGACTTTACATATTCCGACTGCGAGGACAGTGCTGTAGTAATATAAATGTTGAAAAGAAATATGATCAAGTTTTGAGATGTCCAGTATTGATTCCAATCAAAAGATGACTTGACTTTGCAAGCAGTGCTATCAAACTTCAGTTTCTTCCACTCCTCTGACCTAGACATGACCACAAACTAATTACAGCATCAGATGATCTATATAAATATGTCTACTTAATACTCATGATAAAAACCATGAGGAGGCATTTGTCCTTGAGCCAAATCCATGCGTATCTGCCATCGAAGTGACTTTCGTTTCTTTTCTGTGGGGACGACATAATTGTTAGGTACAAAAACTCTTTGAGCCTTCTGAAAAATGAAAACGAAAGTGGTACAATATGAGATACATTACAAAGATAGCTGACAAAGTTCACCCAAATTTGGAAGTAAAGAAAACAAGGTTACATTTAGAATGCAGTGACATTTACCTCTGACCCATGTATCTATGAATAACCTTGACCTCTGACCAATATCCATAAATAACTTATTTTATCCACCAGCAAATTAGGTGCCAAATATGAACCATGTGACTGATTTCCTTGTATTTTTATGGTATTTTTGACTTATGGAACAACTTTCAGTTATATGCTGGTAGTCATTTTTCTTTTATATCATTATAGTCTATCAGACACCTTCCACTAGTACATGACAAACTCCAGTAGTCTATAAGACACAGTCCACTAGTCTATATGACACCACCCACTAATCTGTATGACACCCTCAACTAGTCTATGACACTGTCCACTAGTCTGTGTGACATCCTCCATTAGTCTATGGCAACCTTCACTAGTCTATATGACACCCTCAACTAATCTGTATGACAAAATTCACAAGGTTGTATGACACCATCCATTAGTCTATATGACACTCTCCACTTGTCTGTATGACACTGGTCTATATGACACCCTCCACTAATCTATAAGTCACCTTCCACTAGTCTGTATGACACCCTGCACTGGTCTATATGACACCTTCTGCTAGTCTATATGACACACTCCACTAGTCTATGACAACCTCCACTAGTCTGTATGACACCCTCAACTAATCTGTAGGACAAACTTCATTAGTCTGTACAACACCCTCAATTAATCTGTATGACACCCTCCACTAGTCTGTATGACACTAGTCTATATGACACTCTCCACTTGTCTATATGACACCCTCCACTAGTCTGTATGACACTAGTCTATATGACATATGCCACTAGTCTATATGACATCCTCCACTAGTCTGTATGACACCCTCCACTAGTCTATATGACACCTTCATACAGACAAGTGGAGGGTGTCATATAAACTAGTTATAGATTTTAATCTTGATGTTGAGTTTTTGTTGATACTTTTCACATATATTTGTAAATTTTCTGTCACTGCAATATGCAATTAACCTCCTACTGAAAATGTGGTTTGACTTTGTCTCTTTAGATTCTGTGCAACAACAAAACTGAGTTGAACATCAAATCATTAAAAGTCATAATTGGTCAAATGACATTGTCCTGTGCCGTTATACAAATCTATGACCTTTAGCAAAGGTCATAGATTTGTCATTATTATTGTACTGTAAATCTGGAAATTTTCGCATGACTTAATTTTCACAAAACACAAGTTCTAAATTTATTCTTGAGGAAATTTTTGCGATTTCCAATGTCCATTTCTTCATACTACTATCATACTTCATTACAAAAGTTGTTCTGATGTGAACTGACGATCAATGTTAACCATTTTCTAAAACTTGTCATTTTCTTTAATGTCCATTGGTTAAAATCAAACCCAAAAACATTGCATTGTGCCTTTCAATTTCACTTCCAGTATCAAGTTAGAAAATTAGGCAAGAAATTTATTTTCACCAGCGATAGCTCTTGCAAAATTATGCATATATAAAATTCTCACAAATAAAACCGGATTTACAGTACACTTTGCACGAATTGTACAATTCTGACTAATATGAAGCTTTAGGCATTGAATCTTTTACCATAGGCTAAAATGTACCAGTAGGTATGTAAGAAAGAAACAAGAGGCTCACAAGAGCCTGTATCGCTCACCTGGCTGTCATCTAGAATAGGACCTGGACCTGCCAGAAACATGTTTTAAACAGGTCCATCCAAACAACCATTGTGACAAAGTTTGATTCTTATTGGGATAGTAGTTCCAAAGAAAAAAAAATGAAAATGTGTTTTCCCTTAGGGTCCAATGTTAAATTATTTTCCCTGTTGGCAGCCATCTTGGATGAGGTGTGAACCTGAAAAACACATTTTATACAGGGGACCACTCAAAGACTTTTGTGACCAAGTTTGGTTCCAATTGGCTCAGTAGTATCAGAGAAGATCTTTGAAAGTGTTCCCATATGGTCCAATGTTAATCTATATTTCCTGCTGGTGGCCATCTTGGATGAAGTGCAAACCTGAAAAACACCTTTTTTACAGGGGACCACCCAAAGACTATTGTGACAAAATTTGGTTCCAATTGGCTCAGTAGTTTCAGAGGAGAAGATCTTTGAATGAAAGTTTACGCTGGACGGACGGACGCAAAGTGATAGCAAAAGCTCATCCTGGCTTTAGCCAGGTGAGCTAAAAAGTGTGTTTTGTAGTATAACAACAACAACAAACATGTTTTGACTTTACCTTTTCTATAACTTGATCTTGAGACAGCATCTGTTCCCTTATATTCCATCGTAATTGTTTATGTGATTGTTCTCCAGGTGCACGTTGATGAGACCAAGACTGTCGAAATTGCTGAAATCTTGCTACAGGATCTGACTTCCGTAAATTTTTGGTATGTGGATGTTCTGATGCACGCAAAATGACTGAATAAAGAAATGAATATTTTATTGAAGAATATCATGGAAATGATAGCTATTTCACAATCTCATCGTACTTTAGTATACAGATAAATTACAGTAAAACCTACAATAGCTGCCACCTCTATATAAGGATTACCTGTTTATAAAGGCCAGTTTTTTCAAGTCCCTTGACTGCATACTTTAGTGAAACTGAACCTGTGTATAAGGGTCACCTGCATATAAAGGTCAATATTTTCTGGTCCCTTAGGTAACCCCTATATACAGGTTTCACTGTATACCACTGAGGGAGTTACCAAGATTCTGGTTTCCCATGACAGACCTGTTCCCCCATGGTGAAGGCATGTTTGATTTACAAATGAAATCATTAATATGATAAACATTAATAGTGAAAATAATTTATAATGATAAATCTGTTTTTGATAAACAGGACAGAATCATAAATATTATAATCATAGGCCTATACAAGACTGAGTCATGAATATGTTAATGATATACAAGACAGTCATGAATAGGATAATGATACACAAGACAGAGTCATGAATATGTTAATGATATACAAGACAGAGTCATGAATATGTTAATGATATACAAGACTGAGTCATGAATATGTTAATGATATACAAGACTGAGTCATGAATATGTTAATGATATACAAGACTGAGTCATGAATATATCAATGATATACAAGACTGAGTCATGAATATGTTAATGATATACAAGACTGAGTCATGAATATGTTAATGATATACAAGACAGTCATGAATATATTAATGATTACAAGACAGAGGCATGAATATGATAATATATATGAAACAGGACAGGAATCGTCTTAGCATTGAACAGGGTGTTATGCAATGCATTTACCTGTATTTGATTTGAAAGATAAAAAATTATGCATAAGTTTTATAACATACCTGACGCGGGACGAGGGTCATCTGGTGCAAGTCTGTATGGTGGCTGTAAAAGTAGAAAAAATCACTTGTATAAAGAAAAGCTATTTTTAGAGTTATAAATGCGTACAGTACAAAATAAATTAGATGCCAGTGATATGGCAACTGTCTCTAAGGGCCTCCCTGCATTAAATACTAAGATATATTAACAATTTTTGTTGAAAACTTTAAACTTATTGAAAAGTAAAATGTTGAACAAAATCATCTTACTCCAATGTGTCATTTATTGTTGAAATGGATGATGATGAAAAAAATTATGTGTATTGGCAGCCAATTTGATGTCACAACTACACATGGCTGTCTAAAATCATACCAAGTTTCATTGAGGTCTGATTAGCAATTACAAAGTAACAGAGCGGACAGGATTTGTAACAGACGGACTCATATAATGCGTCCAACACTTACTGTCCAGTACGTAATTTAATTTATAGGATGTTTATGAGATGATATTCAGCAAGCATTATAACAACATCGAGAACAATAATATACCTCGCTCTGTGCTGTTCTTGGTCTACAGGAATCACAATCGCCGATTCCAAGTAGTCGCAGTCTTTCATTAATGTCAAGTAAACTACCTACAAGTGAAATTGACAACACTCAGCAATACATGAACGGGGCATTAGTGGCATTTTTGTCAATCCCCCCCCCCCCCATTTTTACTACTTAGACTGATATACAATAACAAAAAAGAGATATAATATACAACAGAATAAAAATTTCTTAAATTCCTATATACATGTACTTTGCAAAAATTGGTTGAGAAACCCAGGTTTGGCACTTTTTCAATTGTAATTGATTAACTCAACCTTACTATTTGTGTATCAATACAACACTGGACATGACCTTATTTTCACTAAATATGTAGGAATATAAGATTTTTTATGCCTGTGTAGGACTCTGAAACCAGACCTCTCAGTATAAATAACACACTTTTGTGTTTGTTTACTATCCATCCACAATGGGTTTTTTTCCCAATAAATATGAAGAGTTAACTAATAATCCTGAAAGATAACCAGTGCTCAGATACCATCAAACTTTTAAAAGTATAACGTAGGTCTAAAAACTTTACTCAGCGTTTGCTAATCCTGAAATCTGATTGGCTGGACAGGCAAAGATGAGAATATTCTTTATATATGGTGCCAGGCCCAGATATGTTTTAGAAACTCTAATCCTCCCACCCCAAGAGCCATGACACTCATTAGGATTATAAAGTCCCATAACTCAAATTTATTCTGTTTCATTAATATAAAGCATCATACCAAATTTGATCAAAATTTGAGAACAGAAACTGAAATTACTTGACAGAATGTTGCAAAAAGACAAACAGACAGACCAAAAACAATACGCCCCTGACCTTTGACATCGAGACATAAAAAAGACAATATCATAACAAACAAAAAATATTATCATAATATAGAAACAACATCAAATAAAATACCTGTTTCACTCTCAGTAAATGACTCATCAATGACCTTGGACCCATCTAATTTCTTTCTGTAAAAACAAATTGAAATGCATTTATGATATTGAAATTGAAGGATTATGGTATCTTTATCTGATAATACAGAGTCCTGGAAAAAATATCAATATTCTAGGTTTGGTACTCATGTCACGTTTAAAATTTGTGACATAAAAATATCAATATTCTTATCTGAGAACACTAAGGGCAGTTTAACTATTCACCCCTAAAGACACATTTGGACTTGTCTAAGTTATTGATTTACAGAAGAGTCCATTGTTTTTTAAGGAGTTGATGAGTCAAAAGATGTAACGAAAATGCTCATGTAGAAAAAGAGAAATATTTGAATATGAATCAAATAGTGGTCATTCGAATATTGATTTTCATTTTATTGCATACTGTACCTCAGAACCTTCCGCTTTACAAATCTTTTCTCTGACCCTGTTTCTGACACATCATCTCGTAGATCGGATGTTTCAAGCTTACTGCCGTACAATGAACAATGATCGTGGAAATGTTTTGGTTGCGGTGGCAAAGGCTTCTTAAAGATTGGTTCCCCATAGTCGTGTCTGTTCTCCTTGTCATCAGAGTATTGAGAGGCCTAAAAATAAATCAACTGTGATGAATAAAATGTTCATTCATGTCAGTTTTGACAAACCATTTAAAGCATGTGTATATTTCTTTCTGAAGAATCAAGACAGAGTAATCAAAGATCACAAAGCTCACCTCACAACGACATTATCTTACAATTCCAATTAACCTGACCTCAAACAGTTTTCTGAACTACAACCTTTAACTTTTTAGGTCTACACACTGCCTCTTGGTAGTCATAAAGATCTGACCTTATTTGGTCGCACGTCGCAAGTCGTTATTCTTTGTAAAATAGTTGTAAGCTGTAAGTGTGGTCCTACGACCAAGTCTTATTAACTCAGAACCTTTCATAACCCTGATCTCGGCCAATTTTCTTATCATGACACCGATGCAATAACAGACTCACACCACACACATGGCCACACACGGCCACACATACGGCCACACACACCGGCCACTCACTCTACTTTATAGAGACCCCAGTAAGCTAAACATGAATATCTGATACTTACGTTTCTGTTGACATCATGAGGACCTTGATGATGAGGTAGATGGTTTCTATGTTGATTGTATGATGGCCCTGCGAGTGTTTATAGAAATAAGTAAATATATTTATAAACCACAGGTAAAGGTATATTTTGATACAGAACTAATTCTCTTTGGAGTAAATGGGTATGTGATGGGGAGATGTACAACAGACAGCTAAAGACAGGACCAAATGGAGAAAATTGATTGTGGCTTTATGCCCCACTTGGGACGATTGGGATATGTAATTCTCTTTGCTAAACAATAAACCTGTGTATAAAGACCACCTGGTCACCTGGTGTTTCTTGCTGTCCCTGATAGTACCATTTGTGTTCAAATCGACCTCTATATACAGACCACCTCCCTATACAGACTGGTTTTGTTGTGGCCATAAGAGGGTTTTTACCGGTATATACAAGTTTCACTGTATTCTTTTATCCCAAAGTTCTATATACAGTGACCAATTCTAATAAAGGACAAGTTTCTCTGTGTAACTGACACAAAATCAGCTTAGATTCCATCAGGGATTGAATCAATACTGACCAGAAATGAGAGACTTGATGGTTTAAAGAGCAAGGCTCTAACCACTCAGCCATGGAGGCCCCACATTTTAAACGTTTAAAGCATACATATGTCTTATGGCATATCATTTGTTCAGTTGCCATGTTCAAATACCTGCTATATTCCAATACAGTCATATAGTGACAACTGGCTAGTGATGCTATAAACAGTTCATTTGATATCAAAATTGTATATTGAGTCAATAGCTGACACATTATATACATTTTTTGCCCTGGTTGTAGGAAAACATGAGGATTTGTTTACCCAAGGCAAGTCATATTTCCCGAGGGGAATATGACTTGACACGGGTTATCAAATCCTCATGTCTCCCTACATCCAGGGCAATAAATTGTTTATCATACTGAAATACAGAATCAATAAAGACTGTTGAGTAAGCTGCAAGGTTTTATATGCATGAGGGAGACATGATGCACGTGAAGGAGATATGACGCATGCAATGGAGACATGAAGTGTAGTCTCCCTGACATGTGACGCTCTCAACCAATCCCTGACTGTGTTTTATTAATGAGGTATAATAATATAAGTTATAAGGGAATGCTAACTGATTTCTTTATACCAGGTTACACAGGCAATAAAGCATATGTATCTTGGAAAATTTCAATACAAACCTAAGAAAGATTCTAAAGCATCTGTTTGGCCATTTGATGATAAACTTGTGTCTTGTGAAGACTTGCTCCTTTCATGTTGAATCAGCACTTTTAAATCTGGAAAAGTTATAATATAATAAGGTGACATTTTTTTTTATCTTGGTCCAATACTTGAACCCTTAAAAAAACCTGAATCCCAAATAAGTGACCAGGTCGAATTTCAGATTTTTCTATAAAAGTATTGCTGAATATATCTGTAATATCACAAAAAATAGTTTTTAATCCCTGTGTTGGCTTTTGATGAATAATTTTTAACATCCTTTAATGACCATTTTCTCAAAAACCACATTCTGAATTTCAAAAAATGTTAGAATGTACTGTACATTATTTGTGCTATATTGTACAATGCACTATCTTATAAGAGTATTGTCTTTTTTGCAATAGAAGCTTATCTGTGCATGACTTTAGAGTACAGTGGAACCTTTCATAAAAGACCACCTATCTTTTAAGACCACATTCTGAAAACCACATGGTTTAATAATCATTTAAATAAAACTTCTATTGAAAGGCTACCTGTCTAGACAGACCACATTTCAATGGCAGATGGGATGGTCTCTCAAGACAGGTTCCATTCAAAGATTATGTCTCTTCAACATTTGCTGACATTTAACATTTACACATCTGTGTAAGAGAAAATTATTGAACACAAATTATCAAATAAACAATCAAATTGTAAAAAGAAATAAGATTTAAAAATGTAATTTATATTTCATCATATTAAAGTGAAATGAATGATAATTCATGTACAAACTTCAACTTCCGATTTCAGAAGAAAAATGTTTACAGTCAAATTCTTGGGACATTATTGTAATTTTCTGGACTTTATTGTAATTTTTGACATTTTCATTAGGAAAATACTCTTAACTGATGAAAATGAGAAAGTATTTCCAAATATTTGATGTATTAATGGAGTTATTAAGGGGGATTCCATAGGAATTCTTAAACTGACCTTGGTTAACCAGTGATATAAAGGGTGTGCACAATTCACTGTGAGAGTACTGTTCTGGCACAGTCTCAGAACATGTTACAATCAAATGTACCAGGGCAGGAAGTACTGTGTATAGGGAAATTTTCGCCTCAGTTTTATTTCCGCCCTCATTGTCAGTGGGCGAATTTAAAACTTGGCGATTTCAAAATGGTAAATTCATCTATTTTTATTAATAAAATTCTAGGCGAATTTAAAACGGGGTGAAACCGTTTGCAAGTGCATGCATTAGGGCCAAAATAACATGGGATGAAAATAACCCTGTATACAGTAGTTATTTCAAAGATGTCGATAAAATTTACATAATTCACGTAAGTTTATGGCTAAATTGTTTGCCCAGGACAGTATTCCAGAGCATTTGATTGGTGTTCCACTTGTCTGGATTGTCCTGGACAGTGAGACGAACAAGCTCAGTACAGCGTCATTACGTGACCGGCAACACCTTATCATTTATAAATAGATCAATGCGTTAGGTGTTTCCCATGATTAATTAACTAATTAGTTGGAATAGGACTTTAAAAATACGACGAAAGTTCATATGAATACGCATTAAGAGAGTACAGAAAAGTTTATTTATGAATATTACTCCCCGGAATGTGACTTTAAATGTCCATAAAATTGCATTTGTACTCATAAAAATATTCACTTGCCCGATACATAAAAGCATTTGGCCTGGGTGTCGGGCAATGGGATTTGTCAGCCTCTGACATGTTAGCTGTTTCATTTCCTTATTTTATGAAATATCATCTTCCATATTTCAAAATAACTTACCCCTCTTGAATTCTTTCAGTCTTTCGTCTGGAACATTTCTGTACCCAAGTTTGTCCAACTCATCTCTTATCTCGTCATCTGTGTATTCCAATTCTTCTGCAATATCCATCTTGTACAAGAAATATCTGAAAGAAACAACATGTCCAATAAAATATAAAAAAAATATATATATGATCATTCATACACCACTACAAATCTATCATAGAATCTACATTTATGCATGCTGACATCACAACCCTGCCCATGCAGTTATTGTCTGAATTCAAATTCTGAACACTTAACTACTGGACCAAGTCTACACACATAACCATAACATTGTTCACAATTTATGAAAATCTATTCACAAGATGCTGAATCCATTTGCATACTGTAACTAATTCTGAAATTCAAAGTACAGCTGCCTTTAATGTATATTTGCATGATTGTCATATGTTGTCCATAACTTATTAATTTGTGATTGTTTTTCTCACTGGGAATTTTCAGGGCTTTTTCTATATTATCCACAGGGCCGAAAGTTGGCCTCATTGCCAATGCAAAATGCATTTATTTTTTTCCAAATTTGATGAAAAAATTCCCAATTTGATGTTGAGCTCATGACCATAATAAAAAAAAAGTGGAAATGCATTTCAAAATGTATTTAGATTTCCATGTGTGCACACAATTGTTCCCAATATGACACAAATTCATGTTAAAATTCCTAAATGTGTTGCCAATTACATTTTCCAAAAATTGACAGAAAAAGGCCTGTTTTTTAGTTAGTACATAATGGTCCTGCAAATATTGATAGTGGTAAGGGCTTTATGTGCTGGTAGTCATGCCGCTCATTTAATCATTGCCACAGTAAGCAAGTTAATGTTTACCAGATTATACCACAAAGGTTTATTTGCTTTAGCATTACAACCAAATTCTTTCTTATGACATCAAACTTTAGAATCTTATCTAAATGAATTAAAATAAATATACCAGAGTCTAAGGTTGTCTTACATTGTTTCTTTTTGGAATATACTGTAGAGAATATTCATGAATGTCTACGTATTATACTATTGATTTAAAAATCTTTAGATGCAATAGAACTTACTAGTAACGTGATATTTAGCGGCACAAATTATGAACTTGGGGATAATCTGTCATATTATAAACTTTTCATTGACGACAATTGTCTATTTCAATCCCAAAGCCTGGTGCTGCATGATGAACTGGCAAAGTGCGTGTTTAAACATGCAGAAAGGTATTCACAATTATTCAATTTAGAATTGCTAAACATTGGAATTTGTTTTACTTTTTTTACCTTTGCCAATTAATTTGTGTTTATCTAAAATAACATCATTGGAACTGCAAAAGTCAGGAAGAAGTGTGAAATAAAACGAATTCTTGCAATTATGTGTGTCCGCTTTTCAAATGTTTTACTCCATCTTGTAAACAATCAGCAATGATCTAAGGGATCAAAAAATGTTGTTACTAAAGAACATTGTGCCAAACGAAAGCATAGGTGTTCTCCGAATGTTTTGAATTTATTTACATTTATATTCCTAAAATTACCATAAATAGACTAAAATTTAACACAGTTATAGCTAAACTTCATAATTTATTTATATCATAAGGGACTTCATAGTTGATAAGTAAACTGGTATTCGGCTGTATTTCTGCTTCGATCAGACGGGGACCAGCTTAAATTGATAAGTTGATTTTCAAGCCCGATTTATAAAGAAATGTACATCGTACATCACAAAATAAACTAAATTTTTCGTTGACAATAAACCAGTCATATATATTGATACGTCACAAAACTATTTATATATTTCAAAATTAATTATACTAACGTACTGAACTATGAATGTGGAAGGAATAAATGTCATCGGGATCGGTATTCAAAAAACTATGATCGGCCTAATGGTAATGTTTCGTTCTTTCTGATTTGATCTCTATATTTTGTCCTTTTTACTTACCTTAGTGAACAGTATTCATTATTTGAGAGCATATATCAAACCGTTTAATTACAGGCGAATATAATAATAAGAAAATATTTGCATTATGAAATAACCGATGGGTATTGTTACGCAACGTTTAAACGACCTTGTCGTCCTTTCTCACTCTCAGTCAGTCAGGACCCAGGTTCCCAAGCGGTTTCTTCCTTCAGATCCTTGTCAGTGGCTTGTGTGTGTTAACGCAAATTTGGCATCCATTCTGCGTTCTTGTTATAACAAAATCAACGGAAGTTAAATAGATATTTGGTGAGGCGACCTTTTCACGTCTACATTTCACCACCAGGATCTTAACTGTTGTTTCCTTTTTTATTTTTACAGTTTTTGATTTAAACCAGGTAATGTATAAATGTATCTACCTATTGTTATTGTTCCGCTCTCAACAGATTGGTCATCAGACAGAATTCAGTGGATTTTGTCGGCTGTATTGATATTACTAATATGAAGGACTTGTTCACCAATGTTTTTCTACATAATTATTATTATACAACCTCTCATTGCCCGCCCTCCTCTTTGTATACGTGTGAGTGTTTGTGTGTGTGTGTGTGAATGCTTGAGGGTGTGTAATGGGTCTATTTGTTCAGGACTGGATTTCTGCCAGCTATTTTAATGTGCTTGCTCACATGAGACATAAAGTAATAAATATGGATAATCTGCACACCTCAACGTTTATATACTCTCATATCTGGCATGGGGGATGGGAGATGATAAATCACCTCTGAAAAACTACACCACAAGAGTTTCAGGTCGCCCCCCTGTGAGAATCAAACCCTAGACCCTTGGTATGGCAGCCCAGTGTAGCTCCATCTCCACATACATGTATATTGACAGTAAGAGCTAAGAACTAAAGAAGGCCAGAGTGCACAAGAACATAACAGAACCAATCGGAGTGAGATTTGATTTTGGCAAATTCCACTGGCACTATACATATATACATGTATGATTAAATTATGTCAAGTTTAATTATGATGTAGACCATACTTATATTTAGCAAAGTTCTACAACTCTGTACAACTGAATTGATTTTGAATCTGATATTGGAAAGGATCTTAAGAGTGTCATTTTTTCATCAATTTCATGTTTGAATGAAGGGCTTTTTTTATAGAGAGCATAGCTCCTTGTTTTACAAATGCGGGAAAAATAATATTCTATTCGCTCTCACAAGAGGACCACGAACTGGCAAAATGACACTACAATTTAAATTGTCCATCAGACAGTCGAAGGCCCACTAATATAAAAACTAGAGAATTGACATCATGTATTTAACTTAGATAAGTACAAGCCCACTAGTCTGAAGGCCTATTATATGTTCCATATACATTTTTTAAAAAGTAAGGAAACATAAAAATAGTGATTTTTATAAATATATATGTAAGGCCAGTGATTCTCTGCGACCGCAAAATCGCGGAATCGGCAATCTGAAACAGAATTTGCGTTGAAAAATCTTTAAAAATCCCAACATAAGATAGAATTTATTAAATTGTGAACTAGTGTGCTATTTCTGTATGTTTTTTGTACATCAGCACGGGGTGATAGTTTCCATGGAATCTTTATGAGGATGGTGACGTTTAATTTTGCAAAATCTGTCAGCATGTTATAGATTACGCTATTGATACAATAAATTAAAAGACTAAAAATTAAATACATGTACATGTAGATCTACTTTATAAGTTTATTTAAAGTAAAAACACCAAATAAAACATCACAGACTTGTTCTAAGTTAGGTGATAAATTCAAGCAAAAATAGGTAATTAGAAATTACCTGTATAATTTCCAACAAAACTTGTTACCTACATGTATATGAGTATATGCCTACAGACTTACAAATTATTAATCAAATATTTTAAAATCATAAAAACATAGTGTTGCATATACATTTGTATTTTTATTTAATTCCCTATTTAAATCTATCATTAAATTGGTGTGGCAGAATATTGAAAGTATGATTATGAGTCGGTATTGTTAAATATTTTTCATCTAAAGTATGTTTTAGTTCTTTTTCTTATAAAAACAGAAAAAAAACCGGAATTTACCAAAACTGAAAAATTTAAACAGAATTGAAGCAAATCTGAAACGGAAAATCACCGGCCCTATATATGGTCTATATTTTTATAGAAATATTGAATCTTTAATTTGGACAAAATCATAAATATTTCCTGATATCATGGAATGAATATGTTGATATCCATAGTAAAGTTTTAGTATCCAAAACTCCATATTCACTTTGATCTTGTGGTAAATCTAGACAGTGTTAGGTCCATGAAAATAAAATCATGACTTTAGGATCAATGATTAGAAAACTTTCTCTAGCAGACCATCATTTTTCACTTTTCAGTCACTAATTCAAAATCAATTCAATTGTACAGAGTTGTAGTGCATCCTTAGGGAATTAGTTTTATTCATTTTGTGCATCCCAAAATTATTTATGCTTCGGAGATGCGGAATATATGTAAGGGAAAACCCTGAGGTGGCGTCTATAAGGAAGCTTATTCATTGTAATAAAAGTTAACAAAGGTTATGTTTGAATGGCCTTTATTGGCAGGTACCCTTTACTACATGTATACAGAGGTAGCCTCTAACACAAGTTTGACTATTCTTAATTCTGTTTTACAGATTGATGGCTGTAGGACAGAAATTACCTGCTAGGAGATTATCATCTGTATTTAGAAGGAATCTTCCATCAATCCTATTTCCGTCTGTTGTATTAACATTAATAGCATTTGACCTGAGTCATACCTGGAAATACAAACAAAGACTTGCTGTTGAAGGACAGAATAAAACATCAGAATGTTGAAACACCTTGTTGTAAGTAGATTAATACTATCGAACCTCATTATCTTGAAGTCGTCAGGACCAAGTAATAAAATCGAGATAAACGGGTCCTCCTCCAGTTAAAAGGTCTGTCACTAAAATAAAATTCGGAATTCACTTGTGAGCATCTCGGTAATTGCCAAATACTTGAAGGCCTACATGTATATTGTATGTAAACTGGAATTTTTGTGAAGATATTTATTCATTGTATGTACTCAAAAAATGATACAGAGGGCATATTTTTTCAGTACAAGTCTTCATCACATGATAATTTAATGGAGATGTAAAAAAAAATTAACCTCAAGATAACTGGTCACTTTCACATTGAAATTAAGCATTGGGACCATGTTTTAACATCAACATTAGAGGTTTTTTTTTTACTTTTCTGATTTTGAGTTATCAGATCTTTTTTTGGTTAGATTACGAAAGAAAATTGCTGGGTTTACTTCATTATTGTGGTTTTGGTGTGCCACACAAATGGGATTTTTTACTTCATACAAAGCATCTGTATTTTGTAGGTAGTTAGTTGTACATGTACTGTAATAGATTTTTTTAAAGTTAACCATTTAGAGAAGGCAAAACTTCACATAAAGGCTCTGCCTTGTAATAAGATTTCATCCTTTCTTTTGTGTAGTACATGTGTCTTGTGTCATGACCAATAGAAACTAACAGGGTTTATCAGAAGTTCAATAGACCATTTTCGAGAGTGCAGTTTCAAAGAGAAAAGTAGGTCATCATTATATTCGGGATAAGCAGTTTATCGTGCATATGTATTATGACCAGGGATATTAATATCATGAAGTAATAGGTGCCAGATTTGAAAATTAGATTACAGGAAAGTGATGACACTTTTCATCTATACAAGAGAGATAATTTAACTAAAATTAATTCCTCGCAAATGAAGTGAAATAAGATTTCGTCGAATATCGTCAATGAAAATATTACATAACCTGAATTGACCTTGCCCAACTTTCTGATGACTTCACGTAATCGGAGTACAAACGATTGTGATGAAACTGAACGGAAATTCTGAATGAGACAACTCGAAAATGGTCTATTGTGATGCACAAAATAAATGCACAAGATGTAGTCCATGATCTACAGTTATAGATTGTTTTGCTTTGGTTTACTACATACTGTTTACATGGAAGTTTTTGTCCCGGGATGATTTCACTCAAATACAACAAATTCACCTCATCATTGTTGTTGTATTTTTGTTGAACGTCCCACTCAAGAATCTTTCATTCATTTGGAGACGACACCAAATGCCGGTGAAGGGCTTCAAATTTTGGCCTATGCTCGACACTTACGGCCATTGAGCAGTGAGGGTTCTTTAAGTTTAACATGTGGACAACTACTGTGACACAGGACCTCAGTTTTTACTGTCTCATCCGGAGGACAGGAAAACACCTCATCGTGGATTCACCCTAAATCACCAATAGTCTTGTGGATCCCTTGCATGTCCGTGCTTCAGTTATTTAGCTTGAAGATTTCGCTTTTATTTTAAATCCAAACTCTCGTCTACATGGAAGGACGGAATAAAAATAATAAATGGAAGTGAAATAATCACAATACAGTACATTTATATTGCCATATTTCATGAAACTTGTTAACTCAACAACCGCTGAAGAACAATGGACTCTTCTAAAAATCAATGACGTAGATACTGGTAAGTCCAAATGTGACTTTAGAGGTGAATCAGTTAACTGCAATCGTATGAGTTCTACAGTCATTGCAATGTTTATATTTTGATTAATCAAGGTCTTCGGCCATGTTTATTTGATTGATATAAGTGTCTTAACTTTATCCATAATTATGCAATTTGGTATTCATGAACAGAGGAACCTGTCCTGATAGACCACTGTCATAAACAACCACCTTTTGAAAACCACTTAAATAAATCTCTCATTAAATAAAACTTATTTTGAGGGACCACCTGTCTTGAAAGAACACATTTCAATGGCAGAGAGGGTGGTCTCTCAAGACATATACCACTGTATTTTTATGTTTGTTTTATGTACAGTAAAACCTGTATATAGGGGCCATCCAAGGGACCAGAAAATATTGGCCTTTATGTACAGGTGACCATTATACACATTTTTAATTTAGTTGAAGTATGCAGTCATGCTACTTTTCAAAATTGGCCTGTATAGACAGGCAATCCTTATACAGAGGTGGCCGCTATAGCTGGTTTTACTGTATATCAATATATTTTGTGCCTATGTATATCCAATATGATTTCGTCACACACATTTATTATTCATCTTGATTGTTTCCAGGGAAAAAACACAGTGATGAAAGGCTTTCTTGTTGGATCTTTGCTGAGCTTTGTTCCAGCTTATTACTGTGCACGAGTTTTCTTGTGCAAATTCGACGATTTAAATATGTCATCTTACAGAAACAAGAGCAAACTGTATGGAGGACGTGAACTTAGAGTCGGACCGTTTGGCGGTGAAGCTTGGTGATATACAGTATAAGAATTGACATTTTCTGTAGAAATCTATGAATGTGGTAAAATAATGAATTTTTTGGTCAGTAAATAATTATTACTGCAACTGCGTTTGTTTAATTATTATACTCCTGAAAACAGAGTATGGTTCAATAGGACTGGAGCTTTGATAAGGGAACGTTTCAAAATTTTCACTCAATTTATTTACATAGCAATTCTTGCTGACCTAATACATGAATATATACAGTATTAGGGAATGTTTAAAAAATTCTCTAAATTTGTTTACATAGCAAAAGATCTTTTTCAACTTGTTCCATTCCATTCAGTATTGTTGAAATAGTTTGTACTCAACAGAAAATCAGGAAGGTCACTTTTGGTCTCGTAATATTTACAATAATTTCCATGTCCACGATTTAAATATGCCATCTTACAGAAACAAGAGCAAACTGTACGGAGTTAGACAGAAGTCCAGCTGACAAATTGTGGGAACTTCATCCATTTGATTTTGTGTGACGACAAACTTCAAAAATGTTTAATTATTTTTGCAATTATAATATCGCTAATATTATTTCTTGCTAAAATTACCTACCATAATTTTAAGATAAAACGCTAAATTTGCGTCTCACTACAACTTCCACTTCCATGGTAACAAAAGGTGGCGGTTTATCGAGAATTGACTGTAATGTCATAAAAGCAAAATTTTCATACAACATATGCTTTAAGCAACTATAAGGGATTCTTTGTTTTAACCTATGCAATTAAAAGGAATTTTTGACATATATGAAATAGGAAATGTTTTTCTTTTCTATTGAGTTCTTTATGCAATTATCAGGTATGCAAATAAGTGAAATCGACTGTATATGCAAGTTCAGATTATGCATCTAATAAATAACGAGACAAAGAGGTACATGTGTATTTGTAAAATTTTATTTCTTCATGATCACAAATTACTGCCTCAGATGCAAATACCGTATTAATACAATTTGGAAAATGCATCTAGATTTTGAATTCTTATTTTTTGGGGGACTAACATCAAACAAATTGTTCTGCATTGTTACATGGTGGTAATCTGCAAATATCTTAAAATTCATGTGTACTAGACTTGGTAGAGGCTCAAAAGGGGGTACAATTTTAATCAGAATCGGAAAACGACATTAAAACTGCTTGATGTATTCTCAAAATGTGAAGCGAATTATTCATAAACTGGCATTTAGTGAATGATCAAAGGGCCATTAGTTTATATTTCGAAAATCCACCTTTATAAATAATACTGTAACAAAATAAAAAGAAAAAAATCCATTTTCAAATTCCAAAAATGAAACTTAGCTGACTTAAGCATTTGAACGGTAATACATACCTAAAACGCTTCAGCAAATAAATTAACAAAATCACAAACCTGTTAACTCATCAACCCCTGAAAAACAATAGACTCTTCTGTAAATCAATGACTTGTGTCAGCCCAAATGTGTTTTTTGGGTTGAATGAGTTAAATACACTTAGTCATTAATTAAATAACAACTCATCTTCTCTTATAATAACTAGCACTACTTTAAAATCAAGATGCAACAAGTAAAAATAAAACTAACAAGAGTAATGTTAGCCTAATTGTATAGAAATTTTCTATGATATATTTCATCTAATACCACAGCTTTCTAAAATCTAACAACAACAAAAAAAAAATCAGTTACTGTATTATAAATTTGTCTTGGGGACTAACAATATCAGGAAAGTGTTCTACAAAAGAATGTCTTTGGATTAAATCCTCCTGTAAATTTAACTTCAGTGTAAGTGGACACCTTCCTTATAAAAGGGAAAAAAATGTGATGCCCAATTTCTTTTGCATAACATTCCTAAATTTCTACATATCACTTATCTACTAATTACAATACGTAGTATCTGGCAGTGATGAAGATACAAGTTTAAATACTCACAAAATACAATAGTATTTCATTTATAATAACTCGACCATGAATGTCATATCATATGACACAGTAAGAGTAATACTATTTTGACTGAAGTATCTGGTATCATTATCATTTCACTGTATTATAGTACTGGAAAATTATCACAACACTACATGTATGTAGAACTATCGTACTCCTGTCAACCAAAACTTCATTACATGTCAACTTACACTTCATTACATGTCAACCAGAACTTCATTACATGTTAACCAGTACTTCATTACCTGTCAACCAGAACTTCATTTCATGTTAACCAGAACCTCATTACATGTCGACTTACACTTCATTACATGTCAACCAGAACTTCATTACATGTTAACCAGTACTTCACTACATGTCAACCAGAACTTCATTACATGTCAACTTACACTTCATTACATGTCAACTTACACTTCATTACATGTCAACTTACACTTCATTACATGTCAACTTACACTTCATTACATGTCAACTTACACTTCATTACATGTCAACTTACACTTCATTACATGTCAACCAGAACTTCATTACATGTTAACCAGTACTTCATTACCTGTCAACCAGAACTTCATTTCATGTTAACCAGAACCTCATTACATGTCGACTTACACTTCATTACATGTCAACCAGAACTTCATTACATGTTAACCAGTACTTCACTACATGTCAACCAGAACTTCATTACATGTCAACTTACACTTCATTACATGTCAACTTACACTTCATTACATGTCAACTTACACTTCATTACATGTCAACTTACACTTCATTACATGTCAACCAGAACTTCATTACATGTCAACCAGTACTTCATTACATGTCAACTTACACTTCATTACATGTCAACTTACACTTCATTACATGTCAACTTACACTTCATTACATGTCAACCAGTACTTCACTACATGTCAACCAGTACTTCATTACATGTCAACCAGAACTTCATTACATGTCAACCAGAACTTCATTACATGTCAACCAGTACTTCACTACATGTCAACCAGTACTTCACTACATGTCAACCAGTACTTCATTACATGTCAACTTACACTTCATTACATGTCAACTTACACTTCATTACATGTCAACCAGAACTTCATTACATGTCAACTTATACTTCATTACATGTCAACCAGTACTTCACTACATGTCAACCAGTACTTCACTACATGTCAACCAGAACTTCACTACATGTCAACTTACACTTCATTACATGTCAACTTACACTTCATTACATGTCAACCAGAATTTCATTACATGTCAACCAGTACTTCATTACATGTCAACTTATACTTCATTACATGTCAAGTTATATGTCATTACATGTCAACCAGAACTTCACTACATGTCAACCAGAACTTCACTACATGTCAACCAGTACTTCACTACATGTCAACTTACACTTCATTACATGTCAACCAGTACTTCACTACATGTCAACCAGTACTTGATTACATGTTAACCAGTACTTGATTACATGTCAACTTACACTTCATTACATGTCAACTTACACTTCATTACATGTCAACCAGAACTTCATTACATGTCAACTTACACTTCATTACATGTCAACCAGTACTTCATTACATGTCAACTTACACTTCATTACATGTCAACCAGAACTTCATTACATGTCAACCAGAACTTCATTACATGTCAACCAGAACTTCATTACATGTCAACCAGTACTTCATTTCATAACAAACAGTCTTCCATATTGAAATTATAAAATATGCATAATAAATGGCAGAAATTATGATGCAATTGTTTTTCCATCAATACACCTGCACAATACAATTCGGTTTGTATTTTAAGTAAATGAAATATAAAATGGAGAGCACATGTTACAATTTGAGGTTGGTTGATGTAGCACTTGCATGTAATAACTATTTCAAATTGAGCAAAATACAACATTTCATAAAAAAAATGTTAATGGGAAGATGGACAAATGATGAAGTTTGGTGGTCCATATATGCCATAAAGTAACCTTGATATTTCTGCATCCAACGAAGGGTTTTTAACACTATTAAGCTTGAACCTTTGTTATAGCTATCTGGTACATAAACAAGAATTCATTCATTTAATAAGTTAGGATTGAAGACAGTTTATGAGATATTTCTTTTTCTATTAATACAAGACATTTCTTTTTCTATTAATACAAGACATTTCTTTTTCTATTAATACAAGACATTTCTTTTTCTATTAATACAAGACATGAGGACGTAAAAAAATGAAGATATATCATAAATAAATTTAGGTAAAAAAAAAGTGTTTTCATAAAAAGTAATAACTAAGGAAAGTAAAGATATCACAAATAATGGTCAGGTTTTGATTCTTGTTAAGAATAAACCAACAGTGTAATTGAACGAAATTTAAATTCAGTGTTTAAAGGCGTGACTTGAAACAACAAATTGCAATTTTGTAAAGCATTGTCACATGCTATAAATTGCAATCAAAAGTCACATTTTCTGTTGTTTTGAGCTGTATGCACCCTATCATAATCACAAAAATATAAGACTTCAGCACTGAAAAAAAAAAGATAAACAATGACATAAAACCCATATAAAATAAGTATAGAGCAATGTCGAAAACAGTACAAAGATAACAAGGACCTCTGGTTTAATACAGAATAAAATATAACAAGATAAAAATGTCTGTCTGCTATAATATATCAAAGTTCATAAACCACTTCATGTGAAAAGAAATTTTTCTGGGATGTGTTTGATAAAAACAACAACAAACAAACAAATTTTACACGAACTTTGTTTTTGACAGATTAAATACTGATTGAGCAACTTGCATCATACACAGTTATCTAGATTATACTCCATAGAATCACAGGAATACAAGAGTTTCAAGATGGCAGAAAGATGGTGGTCAAAAGCAATTGCCAACATGGCATCTTCTGCCATATTGTTTACTTGGAAAAACTGACATGAGACATTCAATTGAATAAGAAAAGATACTTTAATTGACCATTCTTTTGCATGATATTAGAGTTTGAGGCATTGCATTATTAAATACTCGAACACACCCTAAAATTAAGTACATGTGTATTTTAAAATTAGCTTAATTCCCAAATACATATACATATATGTAGATTGTACTGTATCTTGAAAGGCACGTGTGAATGTAAAGTACAGACAGGCAAAATAGAAATCATCAAAGGCATCTCCACTCTCAGAAGGAGGGCTATTTATGGACATAAAATTGACCTGAGTAAAAAATTACTTTCACAGCATAGATTCACAACCTTTTACATTTTTAAGCATATATTGAATACCTGGAAATTTTCACTAAATTTTGGTCATTTTTGCCCTTTGATGACAGGGCAAATTTAAAAGCAAAAAGAAATTTTCGAGGAAAAAAATTGAAACACGAACATACATGCTATCCATGAGACCATGGTGATTTAGGGTGAATTTCAGACAGGGTGAATATATTTTCTGTCGTAAATGGGCGAAAATGACCAAGGCAAAAATAACCAGAGGCAAAAAATTCCAAGTATACAGTATCTAGCATGAACTAATTAACAATACCACAGATACATTTCACAACCATGATATAAATACAGTTATTCTCCATGTATAAGTTAACATCTAACAATTGAAAATTACTCGCAACAATATATTTGGCACATTCAAGCTACCGAAAATATAACAAGTTTCTATTTTTGGTTCGTGCATCTACAGGTAAACCCTGTAGTTCCATTGCTCTAGTTTTTGCCTTAAACAATCGTTCCTTTAGGTCTCTTCGTTTGGCAAGTTCGGTCTCGTAGACAGTGTCGTAATCGCTGGGATCTGTTGAGTATCGGGATGTATAATCCTTGGTAACATAGTCTTTGGATAACAGTTTATCGACCTGGTAATCCAAACCAGACTTCTCTCTTCGACGTAAATTTTCTTTGCCATACATATCAAATGTTACTTTCTTTTTGGGCGTTTCTGGATCTCGCCTTCCTCTTGACAAACATGGATGCAAGCCATCAAAAGATCCATCTGAAAAAAATAGTTACTGGTTACTGCATATATATTTACAATTATGTATATAGACAAAACTACACATGTTTTTATCTGTATCATCAGACAACAAGAGATCCTTGTAGAGGATTCAATGAGAGCGTATGATAGCGACAGAAACGTGTGGTTCTATATTTAATACATGCCCCTTATTTATCTAATTATGTACCCAATTTTTTTTCAATTAATTTCTCTTTTAATGTTCATACCACTGGGGAATATGTATTCATGACAGAACACAGCATCAAGAATGTGACGTTTATTATGTGGTTAAATATTTCGGATGAATGAAATTGTTAGTAAAGAAAATCAAGTGGAATTTCTGTATCCAATTGTAGTGCAATGCAGTGTTGCCTACTGCATGGGCATATTGAACTTGTGTATTTTAATTCTTTGATTACACATGTATGTGATAATGTTAAAAAAAAGAGGGGTACCCCCTGATGATTTTTTTTTTGCCCCACCCCTGGGCAGATCTAGCCGAAATGAACAAACTGATCAGAAGACCTCGAGTGCTTGCTTGTTAAAAAGTTTCATCAAAATCCATGAAGCAGTTTTGGAGAAGAATTCGAAATTGTGGAAAGTTAAAGGACAGACGATAGCCAAAAGGTGATCAGAAAAGCTCACTTGAACCTTTGGTTTAGGTAAGCTAATAAGACAGTGAGATAGCTGATATTGAGCCAATAAGTAATATCCTAAGGAAAAGGAGATAGTAGTGCATAAGACCAAGCATGCGAAAATATTATTAACATGGACTCCAGAAGAAAAACAAAAGAAGGGGAAGTCAAAGGATTCATGGAATTGGAAGAAAAAGAACCAGGTGGACAGATGCAGGAAGATCAACAGAAAAAAGATCAATGTCACTGTGGAGAGGACTTGTTCATGGCCTTTTTCTCCATGGTGAGAAAAGGAAATAAGTCATTGCTAATTAGCTAAGTATCAATAGTTGAGACTTTAACTGTAATTGACCTACGTGCCAATTTTTTTTTTAAATGTTTATTTTCTTCACAAAAGTTATCTTGAAACTAAATTATCTTATTACAGCCAAATACTTATTTTCATTGTATAAAAATATATAATATTTTAATATTCGAAGGACATTGTTATTTTCTCATTACCACATGCTGTTAGTATTTTTTTTACCATATATAGAGACTGTTCTAAAGACTTTTCACCAATTTAGAAAACCATTACAGTAGAAAGAGCAGTAAATATGTGGAACCTGTCTTTAAAGGCCACTCTCATGAAAGACCACAAAAGTCTTGTCTTTGAGAACACTCTGAAAACTACATGGTTAAATAATCCTTCAGCTAAAAACCTCTATTGACAGATTTTTGTTCAGCGGCAGATTAGGTGGTCTATCAAGACAGGTTTCACTGTATATACATTGTATTTATTTTCATTTGTAAAAATAAGCTAGGAATGCTTTTCAGAAAGTTATAATGTGCATAACTGCAGGACATGTCAACGGACACCATTAGTCTGATTTTTTCATGACAACCTTTTTTCCATTGAAGATATATATATATATGTACATGGTATTATTCTACAGTCATTCTGCGTTCTTGATAATTTTACTGGGGGCATTATTTTCATTTTTTAAAATGTTTTTTTTTTTTTTATATATAGGACAAATTTTTTTTTAATCTAACAGTATATTAAAATCCATATAATCTGGCGGGGTGGAGTCCCGCAAACTCTTTCTTAACCTGGTCAAGTTTAAATTTGAGGAAAACGTTAAAATTATATTGACCAGAGGTAATTGTTCCTACTTATCATTTGTACTGTTATCCAGTTGGTAATACATTTTAAAACGCAATTCCTGTGGGGCTTGTCATAACCAAAAATGGAGTAGAATCAACCGTATGATAACAGACCATAAAACAACACGGGAGCGATCATTCAGGTCATGTGGAGTTACAACAAATACAAATCATGTAACCTCCTTTTCCTTCTCGATGAATTTCATTTGTTAGTCTTCATTATTGCTACTGAAACCGGCAGGTTACAGTCAACTACTTATAGATTAACCTGTAAATGGATTATGACGATGTCTGTTATTCTGTGGCCTAGATAATCAAAAGGTTACTTCGCCCAGCCAAATAATGTGAATTGGACAATATCCGATAAATTTACTTTAAAATATTACACATACATATACTTACATTGTTAAAAAGGCAGTTATATAAGTAAAACATGTAGCAATTAACTGACACTTGGAGTAAGGTATTGTCCATTTTTTTAAAGAGGCTATTCTTATTACAGGTGCTCTTTCAATTGAGGTGACCGGGACAGTATTTCTCATATGGCTGTTAAATGGTAAGGGTCATATGGCTAAACAATATCCTGGGTTTGAATCTAATATGTATAATATCCATTAAAAAAAAGAAAAAAAAAGAAAAAAAGAAATTTTTTTTTTGAGTCTGTATGTTTATCAAACTTACACAAATTTCTAGTTTTGTTTTTGGTTCAATTTCTTTTATTTATTTATTTGTTATGGGGGGCACATTCTGCCTTAATTTATCTCTGTAATCTTATTAATCATAATCTAGATATTAAAGAAGAATTTAAAATTCACAAGGTCAAAAGGTTATTCTCCTCTAGTAATATGCACTACTACTTGACACTGTTCCAAAGTTCATTGATCGAGAGACTAAATAATTCTGTTGAGCCGAGATTAAATTAACCACATTTGTTCTGACTCGTTGATTCTTATAGCATTAAAATTAATATTAAGCCTAATTCATTCTAAAAAGTGGAAAGAAATATCATTGCCATATTTGTAAGGTGAACTGAATGACAATATTCAAATAATTCACCCCTAACAACACATTTGAACTGGTCTAAGTCATTGATTTACAGAAGAGTCCATTGTTTTTCAGGGGTTGATGAGTTAAAATGAGTTATAATGTTGGTTCAGCCAGTACAACTCCTAATCCATGTTTTCACAACCTACATAGTCTGAACTAATCTGTCTCATGCCAAACAATTAGCTATTCTTAATCATTGTTATTCTAAATATTTAATAAATAAATTCATTACAAATCAACTACATGTACATGTATTAGGAGAATAATAGAATCTTACATGGGTGTGTTGAGTGGATTTGGAAATCTCCATCCGAGTGGTAAGAATCTGGTTGCATGTTCGAGGGTCTCCCAAGGATTGGACTTTCAGATTTTTATCACGAGGGTGGAGATTTAAACATACCCATGTTTGATTATTTTTCTCCTATATTGTAAATACATGTCTATTTAGATCTGTGCAAATACAGTCTGACAAAGTTATGCAGTGCATTCTAGAAGCCACAGAAACCCTACCTTATAAACTATATTGTGACACCATAACACAGGAAGCTTGTCAGTACACTAGGGGTTGACAAGGAAACTATTCCCCGTAAAGAGGAAGGGAAAATTTGTGAACCATGGGAGAAAAGGTGTGACTGTTGACAAATACATTGATAAATTTCAGAGATTACTGTGTGTAGATTCAAAATTTTGCTTTTTTGTGTAAATTTATATCTTTGGATATTAATCAGTGAGTTAAAGAAAACTACAGCAACTTAAATCAATATGTATAACAAAATAAAACTAGATATAACTTGACATTTTCTTCTACATGGGTTTCATACAGTTTATCAAAAGAATTTCAAAAGTGTTGTAGTCAGAGTCTATATATCACCCTTTTTGTACATTGTGTCAGAATTTGGCATGCAATTTTTTTAATACAATGAAATTCAATTTTTTTTCTGTAAATAAAAACATTTTATGATAGAAATAAAATTTCATGAAGTTCTGTGAAAGAGAATTATAGACGAAATGATGAAAATCAATAAAAGAAAAGAAAAACAAAACAAACATATAGCAAAGGACTGAGGCTGAGAGAGTTTTAGACATGTTAGAAGTCACCTGTGCTTCTACCCTATCAGCCTATCTATGGATACCTGATTTGAAAAATCAGCAAGTATTTGTTTTGAAAATTGAGAAATATTCCAATGTTTTCCCATGATGCATAATAGCTGAGGACAACAGTGGAGATTGAATTTTTTTTATCAAAATGACAACACATTATGTTGTAGAACCACTTCATGTTGCGTTTGATGTCAGTGAAATATATATTTTACAGTCAAACTTGTCTATAAAAGCCACAAAAAAAACCCCCAAAAAAACCCAAAACAAAAAAACAGGCAAAAGTAGATGTTATAGACAGGTGGCCTTTATAAAGAGGTTTATTCATTATTAAAAAGGTATCAAAGGTTATAATTGAATGGACTTTATATACAGGTGCCCTTTATACAGAGGTGGCCTTATAAAGAGGTTCATTCAGTATAAATAAGTCACATGGTTATGTCTGGCCTTTATATGCAGGTGGCCTTTATACAAATGTGGCCTTTAAAGCAAGTTTGACTGTATATGGTACCAAAGACATGCAATTAAGAGAAGAATGCATGATATATCTTGAAATAAGCAAAAGCATGCAGCAACACACAAGCTAGATAGACATATATTATATACAAACTTTATTCACCAGTAACATCCCAAAATCTCTATTGAGCAATCATAAGCAAAACAAATGTATATATATAAAAAAAAACTTCTACAAATCTACAAAAATATTGCACAAATTTTCTATTGCTGAAAATATTGCTATTTCACATACAAACAGGATGAAATAGGAAATGTACATGGTCTAAGAGATCTCTGGAAATATCACTCATTCTGTGACAATATGCATCCTACCTACTACACATCTATAGCCATACGAAGTTTTCCATATGCAAAAGCTTGACATTGAAAACAACATTTGAGTTGTAAACGTTTGTTGGCATCACTCTAAAAATCTTGATAATATTTTGTATAATAGATATTAACAAGTTGATTTTCAGATTTATGATTTTAGCTAGAGTATACATTATGAAAGGCCAAACGGGTCACAAGAGTGACGAACTTATGTGATGAACACTTGCATACGAAAAGATATAAGTTGCATGCAAAAATTCACTTTATACATGAAAAAAACTTGCATTTTGCATGCAAGTAAGGACCTTTAATGTAAAAGATGATATTTCAATGTGTTAGTTTTGAATCTTATAGTATAAGTATATATACGATATGTTTTGCATGCAAGTGTTCATCATCTAAGTTCATTAGTTTTTGACGAGCTTGGCATTTTATATTAATGGTATAACTTAATAATATATAGTTTCATGGATAGCCGCAGGTGATCTAAAGATGATTCATTATATGGCATTTTATTTTAGTGGCAAGAACTTAGTGATATAAATATTAGATAAGTAGAATTTGAATGCATTTCACACCAATTAAATATCTAAATATCTCACCATCAAAAGAAAAGAAAAAATAAATACAAAGTTATCAGAGGTGAAAAAGAAACCAACACCAAGCCAAGCCATTAATTCTCCATCCATTATTATAAGAATTATGGAAGACTGATATATAAAGAATCTGTTATCGAAGTAATTTTTCTAAATTGGAAATAGAGCATTAAGAGAAAAAGGATGAGTACGGTTTGAATGTCCGAATATTCCCTACCCTGTCCATATTTCTCCAATACTCTTTAATTACATGTATTAAGTAATTAGAAATTTGAATTACAAACCACTACAAGAAGTTAAAATCATAATATCATCACCCTCCTCCATCTACAGAAAGGGTCAGAGGATGTAGGCATGGATTGTAAAATTCATGTCCTTAAAAGTCTGCCTGTAAAGTTTGGAAACTTTTGGGGAAAAATGCACATTTATTACATGGTAGTTTGCTTTCTGGGTAATAGAAATGTTGTTTTTTTTATCAAAATGTACTGATTTGTTCTCCTTAAAGTTTATATAGAAACATTTCAAAATCAAACAGGGAGACAATTTAGAGACCTAACCCAAGAGAGGTCAGCCTAGAGTTATGAAAAACTGTTATTGTTGTTTTGATTTATTTCAACATTAACTTCAACTCTCCTTCAAACATTGGCACAGGGACAATGGGAGAAGGTCACCCCTCCTCACAGCAGGCCACTTTTGCCCGATCAGGACAACTGAACAACAACAGTCTTGAGTCAGACTAGACTTTCTACACTGTATGCCACCTATACAAGATATAATGCAAATGAATGAATAATCTAAAC